>BDJD01001378.1:2399-18249 GCA_002564525.1 Rosa multiflora | reverse complement strand
ATTAATTAAGAATAAATGAAAATGATTGAAAATATGATGTCTAGGACCCTGTATTCAAATTTTCTTTCAGACCATACAATTGCTTTAAGAGGAGATAGATTGGCCCTCCCAAAAAGTTTTTATTCTCCAAATTGATATTTTATTACTTTCAAACACTATAATAAAGATGGCAGAGAAGAGTATGACTTTTTGAGAATATCAATAACATTGTATCATTTGTATGTAATTTACATTAGTAGAATAATGAAAACAAAACAATCATCAACCACGTGAAGTTTTTTGTGTAAACATCAATCTCACATTATGAATGATAACAGAGGAAAATAAGAATGAAAAGAAAAAGACTACTTAAAATTGGTGTACTGATGTGGGGAACTCATTTGCATTAAAGGATTGGGAAAGCAAATGAATCACAAATATTAACCATTTTTGCCCGATTGCTGTCCTACCAAATATTAAAGAAAAGAGAAATTAAGTACATTAATGACACATAGACATACCTGCGACGTAGAAAGTTGTACAGTTGTCGATCATTGAGTTGTACTGGGTTCTTGCTGCAAAAGTAGTCAGAAGCAGAGGTTGAAATTGAAAACTGGAACATGCTTTTGAAGGCGAAGAAGAGAGAGGAAGAGGTTGAATATGGAAACTGGGGGCAATCCACCACAATCAAGTTTTCCAATGAAGGACACTCAATATCAACAGGAGTAGTTGCACCATACAACATATGAAGTTTCTTCAAAACCAAGTTCTTCAATTTTGGAAGAACCTTCGTCTTCTTGTTTACTGCTTCAATTACTCTTTCCAACAAAGGGCACTGCTCCACAAAAAGGTCTTCCAATTGAAAAAGACACTCGGCTACATCAGATGCAAACAGACTTCGCAGTAACTTGCAACGGTATATGGTCAAACTTTTAAGACTCTGCAACATGAAACGTGGGGAAGCATTACATATGCTTCTCAGTGCATGTAGATCCAACAAATTTATCTCTCTCAGTTTTGACTCTTCTGGTTCAAACCCTTCAGATCCAAACACAAATTCCATTTCATCCATACAATTTAAATATAGTTTCTCCAGATTTGGCAGTCTCTGTAACAACTTTGATACATTCACCAAGTTATCACAAAAAAACACATGCAATAACTTAAGATTGATGAGAGACCCAGGTGGTAACTGACCAACACACAACTCTTCAAGTTTGAGCAGACATTTCAGATGCAACTCTTCCAAGTTCTCAAACACTGCTCCTTTTTGAACCCGTCTCGTTGTGTTCATCAACTCTTTCATGTTCTCATAGGGGTCAAGTATATTATCAGATACAGTGAGATGCTTGAGTTCATGCAACCTCCCATGGTCATATTCCACGACAATGTCACTCAACCCTTTGCAGCGATCATACTTTAGCGTCTCTGTCTTCGTTGTCACCACATTGATAAACCAATCAGGTAAGGTACTCATGGTAGTGTCAAGAACCAAGGATCTTGAGTTATGATGATATCGATTGTATGGATCCCTTATGTATTTGCCGATAAGTATATGAAAGTAAACCCACTCTGGTTCGACCTCAATACTTGTAGGGATGCACTTTGCATCAGATATGCAAACCTGCAAAATTTTCAAATTTGACAAACCAGTGAAACCCAATTCGATTTCTCCTCCTTCTCTCTCAACTTTACTCCCCCAATCCTCAAATCCACAGTTTAGTGTATACAGTTCTTCTAATCTATGCAACTTTGATATCACTTTAGATGGAATTGTGACAATACCTCCACCCTCATAACCAGCGGAATTGACATCCAAAATCCTTAGATTGGTCAAGTGTCCTATTTCTATCGATAATTCCTGGAGAGGATATTCTCTCATACTAAGAATTTCAAGCTTCTCAAGTTTTCCAACTATGGAAATGTCAATCATGTTGTGGCAAAAATCTAAATACAAAGCTTGGAGGTTGATAAGTAGACTGAATGATTGGGGTAGTACAGAAATACTAGTGTTGCTAAGATCCAAGACCCTTAATTCATTCAGACTTCGGATAAATTTTTCTGGGATCTCATTTAAATCAGCATTCCGTTTTAGTAATAAAATCTGGAGATTTGGACATACTAACTCTTCAGGTAGCTTGCGAATTTCGTTCCTCATCAGCGAAATTGCAGAATAGCTTTCATGTAATGGACATGACCAATCCTTCAAACCAGACCCAGCTTTTACCAAAAACCCATGTCCATCTTCAGATTTTGCAATCTTCATGGCTGTATCCCGGATGACATCATGCATCCTTACACATCCATCTTTTTCACTATCCAAAAGCAAGCTAGAATCTTTCAGGTACTTGACCACAGAATCTGCTGTTCCTCTGGCTTCTTCGATTGTTTCAGCATCTCGAAACAATCCTTTGCCGATTGCATACTTGAATAAGTTTTCTAGTCGGATGTCATAGTCTTCTGGGTATAGGCAACAGAGCAAGAAGCATGACTTGTGGTCCTCATCTTTCAAGTAATCATAGCTTAATCTTATACATTTGAATGCATCTTCCTCATGGTCAGGGTTGGCAAGCTGTGATTTCTCTAGTCGTTCAGCTGCTTTTTCCCATTCCGCCAGGTCTTTATCTCCAAGTGCCCTTGCAACTGCTACCAATGCAATTGGTAAACCTCTACATTCTCCAGCTACCTTCTTAGCTACACCCTTAAATTTGGTGGATTCAAAAGGCATTCCTACATTTCTCACAAACAAGGCCCAAGAATCCTCTTTTGATAGGATACTGAGGGTGATCTTTCTCTGGCATCTCATGACATGACAGACATTCCTTATCCTTGTGGTGAGTAGGACTTTGGACTTGCACATTTGAAGCTCCTTGTAGCTGGGAATCCCTATCTTTGACAACTCTATTCTCTCCCAAACATCGTCCAAGATTATAAGGAGTTTTTCTCTTCTCATCATCTCTTTATGCAATGTAGCGGCTCTTCCAATTTCTGTCTCCTCCTCCAATTTAACGCCCAACAGATCTGCCAATGTGCCTTGAATTTTTCTCAAGTCAGGGCTTTGAGATATGGCAGCCATAATCTTATGGTTAAAGTTACCATTTTTGCAGCCTTGTGCACCGACATGTTTCACCATGCTTGTCTTTCCAACACCTCCCATGCCGTAGACCCCCACAGCAGTGACCTTGTCATCTTTTAGCGCCTTCATAACCTCATCCATGGCTTTTCTTGTTGCTTCATATGCTTCGAAATCTCCACTGAACTCAATTGCATCAGGTCGCACTTTATTGCGGAGAAATTCCACAATGACGTCAACAAGTTCTTTGTGAGTCCTACAAGCAAGAATTAAGTGTCACATAAGCATTAGGCACAAGTATAACCCTTGGTAATTAAGATAGCCTCAGGAAGCTTACTTATAATCCTGTGTATTCCAGCCTGAGAAACTGGCCACCTTTTCTAAAGCATCCCTCCACTGCTGCATCTTCTCCAATCCATGTCGCCCAGAGGTTTCATGTTTAGAGAAAGCTTTATCCAAACTCCTCTTCTGATGACGTACATCAGAGGGCTCCACATGAAAAAAAAGTGGAAAAATTCTGTTCTGGTCTTTCATGCACTCGCAGATCTTTGTAAGTTCCTCCAAACACCAAGAAGAAGAAGCGTAGTCTCGTGAGAGAACAATGATTGCAAACCTTGATTTTTCAATGGCTGCTATGAGAGTGCGAGAAATAACATCCCCTACTTCAAGATCTCTATCATCCATGAATGTTTTAATTCCCCTCATCTGCAGTCGATTGAATAGTTCAACTGTGATACCCTTGCGAGTGTCAGGACCCCTGAAACTTAAAAACACATCATGCTTCCACTGAGGAGATGCAAAGTCATTGACCTCGACCATTATTTGAGTATCCGGCCATATTGGCTCATGCTTCTGAACCATGCAACTGAACCGACGCCTCAGCGGAGTCCATATTCTCTTAATAACGGCCAAGCAACCGATCCATGTCACAATTACCACAATAATCACCAAAGGCATCTTTTTGTAATATGCAAACATAGAGAAGAATAAAAATGAGTCAAAACCTACAGAAAAAGAAAAAGTATTGGAGGATACAACTTATGAAATATCTATGTTTTTAACCTCGAAGAAATAGATTTCCATTAGCTTCAGCTGTTACAGACCCAGAAGTATTATGCCTTGGAGAGGAGACTTTTGGATAGATCTCCCTTAGCCTTACAAGAGACTTTTGTTACAGAACCAGAAGTATAGTAACTCGAAGGCAAATAATCTGTATGTTTGTCTCTTGATGTGAAAAAATTCACATGAAAGATAATGAATTATAAAGAGAATGGAATCCAAACAAGTTGGTCCAAATTAAGATCAAATGGCCAATCTCCTTTGGTGTTCTGTAGACCAACCTGAAAATAATGTCATTTTTCCATTAGTTCCAAATTTTGCACACTAATAAGTCATTCATATAACCCAAGTTAGGAGAAATCAGTATTGATGCATTCTTCTGGCAAATCTACCTAAAAACAGAGACCCTTTGGAGCATTAGTTGGATGCATGCAGAAACTAAGGACTTCAATTGCCACAAATTATATAGACATATATGTAGCCAGAACACCTAACGCCCTGTCCTTCATTTTGTTAGTTCCAAGTTGTTTATAAATCCATGGAATCCTATCCTAACTGTGACTGCTCAACCATGCCCTCTTAGGCCCCATGGCTCTATAATCAGTCAATTGTGAATCACAGCCCCTTAACCAAGAAGTATTCCATATCTTTTCTAGTCATCCAGAGAAACAAGAACAAAAAGAATCAAAAGAACAGTATTGGTTGAAAGGTGACTTCATTTGGTTGGTTTTATGATTCAGTTTCATTTGTTATAAGTTACAGAGTGACAGGACATTCAATGAGGTAATTATAACCATTAAGAGTGCACAGGGTTTAGGGTGGAGAACAAAGTGAAAGTCAATGGGGACCATTAGTCTCTTTTACAAGTGGAGAACAGCATGAAACCAAATGTGATGGCTTTTAATTCCAGAGATTGAGATAGGATCACATAAATTGTCCGTAGCATCGAATCCACCTGTACCTTTGAATTGAAGCCTTTACTCTGTCACTGTTGGAGTCCAACTAATCTTATGAACTGAATGTACCTATAAAATGTCGAGATGAATCTAATATTAAAAGTGAAATGTTTTTCACAACCAAATACTGATCATTCTGTCCCATTGATAAGCCTAAGGAATAACAACTCTAAGAACCAAGGTGTATAGCACCAATACACCATCCTTCTATACTTTAGATTGAACCTCTATTGCTTTCTAGATTTTCATGGAACCATGTTCATCTAGTTCTTGTCTCAATCAAAATGACTTCAGTTCAGTGAACAAACACATCAATTATTATTTTCATTTCTGGAAAAATTAAACTCATCTTTCAGCTTCAGTTGTAGGTGGTCATGCAACACCTTAAGTATGTGCATATTTATACTGATTTGAAAGGCATAATTCACAGAACAATATGGTTTGGAGTTTGCAATCCATCTAGTTTATCAGAAGTCAGTATTCAATATTAGATTCTGTATTTCAAAGTGAATCCAAATTCCACTTGAGAACAATTTTTTTCTCAACTACTATATAATTGAATTTGGCACACACACGTCTTCTATGTTCAATTCTGAGTTCCTTACTTTGTTTATTACAAATTGTATCTTTAAAAAAGAATCTGATTTCTTTAAATGGAAGAGTTGTTTAACGTATGGGATCACAGCAATTGATGTGCACCAATTGCACCAAAATCAAAGTGTAAGCTAACCTAGACATAAACAGGCAACCACTAGATACTGACCTAGCACATACGGACAGACTCTAAATAAAAAGACCGTAATATAGGAAGCATTTTGAGAATTAAGTATCTGCATACCGTGGCAAGAATTTGCTCAAACATAGATAATCCTGATCATGTCAACTGGTCTTTTCACTCTCACGTAATTTATGGGATGGCTGCCACTTGAATCCCTTTGGAAGTTGTTTAGCATGGGATCGCACATCAGCATGGGATCGCACATCCCCAATCCTTAAATCAAATCCCGTGCTCGATTGAAGAACAATCAACCACCAGAACAAGACAAATACTTTGAAGAAAAGAAGCTAATTTTATTCCAAATAAATTCAAACTTTGTCCATAATTAAGGAATACAATAAGCAGTTGAAAAGGAACAGATAATTACTGTGCGTCCCAATCATTAAAGAACTACTGATTCAAACCACTCCCAATTGAACAAGAAATTGAAGAAACCATAAAGTTTCATAATTTATACAAAATAAGGAGAACCCACCAAGACACCAAAGAAAATAGAGCACCAACTAACAATTAAATTAAGGAAAAGACCGTAACTTAGTTTGATTCAGCAGACAAATCCATGTCCGGTGACTTTATTGATAGGAGGCGAGGTGACCGATAAGCGAGTGAAGGCCACGCGTATGACCGGAGCCGCCAGTTCTGCGCGCCATCTTTCATCTCAGTTTTGACTTTTCATATTGAGACTTGAAACTTGAAAGGACTTCTGTAGCGATTCGGGTTATCGGGTCATCCGAACGAGGGTGACTCAGACCTGGAGTAGGCCTGTAAATGGACCGGGTTTGGATCGGATCGACTTAAATCCAAATCCGTTTACTAAAAAAAAATTCGATCCAAACCCGCTCCGTTAACCCGGCGGATCATTGATACCTTGATCCAAATCCGTATCCGTCGGATTAACGGATACCCGATCCGTTAATCCGATCCGTTTATAATTTCAAATATTTTTAAATTTTAAATAGTAATATTAAATTTATATCATGATACCTCATAAGATATTAATAAAATATTAAAATAATATGATCTACATGAAGAATATCACCAAAAGTAAAATTACATTCTATTTTATATTTTAAAAAAATAATAATATATTAATAAAAAATAATATTTTATTATTACAAAAATGGGTCGGATCATTAACGGATCAGATCGACCTAAATCCAAATCCGATCCGTTTATTAAACGGGTTAACGGATTTGGATCATTAACGGATCAACGGATCAAAATGTTCGATCCAAACCCGTCCAATAGTCACGGATCTGGAGCGGATCTGGATCAAAATTCAATCCATTTACAGGCCTAACCTGGACACTTGGACAGTCCAGTTTTATAAGGGTCGTCATACAATTTTACCCATTAGGTATGGAACTTTATAGTGACATTTATTCGGTGTACTGGACTGTTTGCAAAATTTTCTCTCATAAAAATGCCTAACAATCCACTCGTAACTTAAGCTAGCACTTTTTGATGAGGTATTGGGTTGTTGCACGTCAACCCCATGATAGTTGATGACTTTCGTTGAGAAAGACTCTAATCCGTCACATAATTTGTAGAGAAGAGTTATAAGAGAAATACAACTTGGAGAGATGAGAAAATTCTTCACTAAATCTCTTTAATTTACCAAATAAATTTATGTTGTTGATATACCATCTGATTTTTTAATTTTGATAAATTGCACTTTATAATTTTAAAGTTCATGCCATCATTTGCTAGATATTTAGAGTATTTTTGTATTTTCATCTCCCATGAATAAAATATAAAATGCGAAAGTAAAAAGATAATCTGTATAGAATTACTTAAAAAATTACTCAAAAGGAGTATATAGACAAACACTGAAAATAGACTAGAATACAACTTTCGGAAATTGAAAAGTTGGTGAAATACCAGTAGATAGGCACCTTACAAATCCATTAAAAATATAGCAATTGAAATTCACACTCCTTCAAGCTAGTTTTGAGAAATAACTGCAAGCTCAAGGTCCGGGCCTTCAAGGCACCCACAAGGTGTTGTTGCCAGACATTCGCCGCCAGTGAATTATAGTGTCCTCAATAGAAGTAATGAGAGCATGGCCTATATGAAGCGCACCTGTGACATTCGGAGGCGGCAACGCCATCGCAAGGGGAGGTTTGGAGCTTTTAGCATCTGCCATAAAGAAGCCTTGTGTCTCCCACCACTGATACCAATCCCCAATCCTTAAATCAAATCCCGTGCTCGATTGAAGAACAATCAACCACCAGAACAAGACAAATACTTTGAAGAAAAGAAGCTAATTTTATTCCAAATAAATTCAAACTTTGTCCATAATTAAGGAATACAATAAGCAGTTGAAAAGGAACAGATGATTACTGTGCGTCCCAATCATTAAAGAACTACTGATTCAAACCACTCCCAATTGAACAAGAAATTGAAGAAACCATAAAGTTTCATAATTTATACAAAATAAGGAGAACCCACCAAGGCACCAAAGAAAATAGAGCACCAACTAACAATTAAGGAAAAGACTGTAACTTAGTTTGATTCAGCAGACAAATCCATGTCCGGTGACTTTATTGATAGGAGGCGAGGTGACCGATAAGCGAGTGAAGGCCACGCGTATGACCGGAGCCGCCAGTTCTGCGCGCCATCTTTCATCTCAGTTTTGACTTTTCATATTGAGACTTGAAACTTGAAAGGACTTCTGTAGCGATTCGGGTTATCGGGTCATCCGAACGAGGGTGACTCAGACCTGGACACTTGGACATTTTCTCTTATAAAAATGCCTACAATCCACACGTAACTTAAACTAGCACTTTTTGATGAGGTCTTGGGTAGTTGATGACTTTCGTTGAGAAAGACTCTAATCCGTCACATAGTTTGTAGAGAAATACATCTTGGAGAGATGAGAAAATTCTTCACTAAATCTCTTTAATTTACCAAATAAATTTTTGTTGTTGATATACCATCTGATTTGATAAATTGCACTTTATAATTTTAAAGTTCATGCCATCATTTGCTAGATATTTAGAGTATTTTTGTATTTTCATCTCCCATGAATAAAATATAAAATGCGAAAGTAAAAAGATAATCTGTATAGAATTACCTAAAAAATTACTCAAAAGGAGTATATAGACAAACACTGAAAATAGACTAGAATAGTAGAATACAACTTTCGGAAATTGAAAAGTTTGTGAAATACCAGTAGATAGGCACCTTACAAATCCATTAAAAATATAGCAATTGAAATTCACACTCCTTATTTATGTGGCTGATAAACACTTGC
Organism: Rosa multiflora; assembly: GCA_002564525.1. Lineage (NCBI taxonomy): Eukaryota > Viridiplantae > Streptophyta > Magnoliopsida > Rosales > Rosaceae > Rosa > Rosa multiflora. Next base: position 9,148 of record BDJD01001378.1, on the reverse strand, counting down.
CCAAGAGATTAATACATTTGATATTGGCGGTGATGTACATTGAACTAACTGCCAGAGCTATCTAAGAAGCACCTCTGAAACTATCACTACTGATACACTCCTCCGACACGTAACAGAAGTTTAAGAAGTATGGGGGAGCATTTGAAGGGATGCCACGCTTCAGAGCCCGAGAGGCTGTGACTGATGCATTAAAGAAGAAGGTATCTATGCATACTAATTAAATCATGGTATTTATGTGGCTGATAAACACTTGCCCAAGAGATTAATACATTTGATATTGGCGGTGATGTACATTGAACTAACTGCCAGAGCTATCTAAGAAGCACCTCTGAAACGTACTATCACTACTGATACACTCCTCCGACACCTCTTTCATATTCTTATTAACTTGAGACCCTGCATTCCCTTCATTCCAGAGCCAGACACGTAACAGAAGTTTAAGATCATCTACTTGTCATTGCTTCACTTATAAACGTCATGAGTTGCATATGCAATAACACCGACTCTGTTTCATCAACATTGTTTTCTTTGCATTTAGGGCCTCTTCAAAGAAACTAAGACCAATAAGATGTGTCTTAGAATTTGCTCTAGCAGTAAAGATGTTGTGGAGCCTATGATAAAGCCCCAGTGGTATATTAAATGCAGCGACATGGGAAATGAAGCTCTCAATGCTGTCGCTGATGATGAAAATAGGAAGCTGGAGATTATCCCAAGACAGTATACTGCTGAATGGAAGAGGCCAGGTGCTCATTTTTTCCTTGTTGTGCTGTATGAAATTTCTAGTTTATATGCATTGCCAAGAACGTAAAGGATTTGAACCAGTTTACAGTGACTTTAGTTGTAATCCTAGTATCTAGACGTCTCTACAATCTATATCTGTTTTCCTTGTTAAACCACCTATTCAGCAACTGTCAATTAGCTTCTATCTTCGGCTTTTCTTGTGACTAGTGCATCAAGTTTTACCATGAGAAAGGAGGAATTGCAGAAGCATTTAGGGTTTTTTTCGTGCACCTTGTGTGTCCAATTTTTATATTACATTAAATTTGTTCTTTTTTTTTTAGATTACATTAAATTTGTTCTTGTTCTAACTTCAGTTGTTATTCTTTATTTCAGTGCCTTTTTTGTTCAAGAGGATATTTACTCAAAAAATGGAAATGTGAACATGTTTACTTGTTTTGCTCTCTGTAATCACAGATGGCTTCATAACATTAGTGATTGGTGTGTCTCGACTCTTGAGGCAACTTTGGTGGGGTCATCGTGTTCCGGCATGGTATGTTGTTTTTGAGGAATTGAGGGTGATACAGAAGATTTAAGAACCTTTTATCCAAAGTCAGTTGTTGAAACTGTGCACGACATTCTCTTTTTCTGGGTTCCTCGTATGGTAATGCTTGGAATGATATTGGGTCATTTGGGTGGTAATGTTCCCTTTACAAAGGTGAGCAAGTTTTTTACATAATTTTTTTATTTTCTTTCTTTTGTTGTAACTATATGATGGTTTCTAACTATATGATGGTTAGTTAAATGCTCCTTCAGGTGTTAGACCTTTTGTTTGTAACTATATGATGGTTTCTCAACTATAAAACTTCTTAAGTGCGATTTATGTTTGTTTTACTCTATAAAAGCTATAAGAAAAAGAGAGGTTATGGAGATAGGCAAGTGTGCCTTTATATATTAAGTTGATAGATCGGCTTGTAAGCTCTGATTTATACTATACTTGGGGATGATTATGTTCCGCCCTCAAATGTAAATCCAGATGTGTTGCCATTCAGTTGCCGATGGATTCTCTCAGTGCTAAATGAAGCCATATCCAAAACTGTTATGTCATTGGAATCATTTGAGTTCTCGGATGCAGCAACTGCTGTTTATGCTTGGTGGCAGTACCAGCTGTGTGATGTCTTCATTGAGAATGTCAAACCTTACTTTTCTGGTAATGATCCAAAGTTTGCAACAGAGAGGGGTTTTGCACGGGACAGTCTGTGGGTATGTCTTGACAATGGCCTGAGGTTACTTCATCCTTTCATGCCGTATGTGACAGAAGAACTGTGGCAACGTCTGCCATCGCCAGGGGATTACAAAAGGGCATCATCAATTAGGAGTGCTCTGATAGTGGAGGAGTGTAGAGTCATGGAGTTAGCGGACTCCTGTTAAGAGTTTCAGATTTCGTACTAAAGTTGTAATCAGTGCGTTGTTTTTTTTAAGTTGAATGAAGTTGAACTCCAGTCCTGTTATTGTATTCTGTCTTCAAGTTTCCTTTGTTTTCAACAATTAGTGTTCAAAGTTTCAACCACCAAGCACTTCAAAAGGGAAACACAATACTCCTCAGACAACATATGCATTCAACAAAAGGAAAAAGAAGTCATTGGACGAAAATCTGATGCTAAAAAGACAAAGGATTAAAGAATGGAAGTCAATTGTATGATTTAGAGTAACAATCTAGAATATGACATGTTTTCTCACTTTCTGAACACAAATCTAATTCCTTCTTTTCAACTTGCCTTGCTTGTTGTACTTCTGTGTAAACATGGCCATCACCTCGGAAGCTCTCACTTTACAATTTTTATTTTACCTGAACATAAAGGGTTTTCAACTCTCATGATAATAAAATAAACATATAGCTGGTTAATTCCAATTTGTTTTTCTTGCTGCGGGTTGAGATCTATGTCAAACTTAAACGTTTAGACTTTCTAATATAATCCTTCTGGAGCTTGGTTGCTCATATCACATGCTTTATGCTTGGTATTGTAGTCACAGTGTCACACTGGCTCATACAAGGGAGTCTCTAGGTAACACATCATGTTCAAGGAGTTCTTGAATGTGTTAATGATGCACGCCAGGTTGGGATTTTTCTGTCAGGAGCCATTGAAGGTTCACTGTTTGGACAACATCATTCATCTGAACAAAAAACACCTTTTCACCGTCTGAACGGATCTACAAGTGGAGGTACCAACTTTTCCTTCTTCTATTAGGAACAATTCGTAGTCTTAATTACTGAGATAACTGAGATAAGCTGAGCATGATTTATTGTGGCTTTTGAGGGTTTCTTGGAGTTATTTTGTTGTTTGAATGCTTTTGAATTGCAGATGCAACACATTTTCATGAGAACAAAAAATATCCATTTTCCCTTGCAAACTGCAAAGCAAAGCACAAAATTGCACTGAGAATGCAACTTGTTGGATAGTGAACTTGTGCAGTTTTATTCATTTGTTTTTGAACTTATTCAAATCACAATGTTAGACCAAGAAAGAAATCCTTAATTGAAATTATACAGGTATGCTTCGTTGTCCATTTTAGCTCAGCTTTAGTTCCACTACAGACTTAATGTTTTGGTTTTCTTGACATGTGCTTTGTTTTCTGCTTTCTATGTGACTATTGAAATTTTTTGAAATATAACCTGTGCTCTTGCTGTCTTGCAGGGGTTCATTCATCCCTCTTAGCAAGTTAGCATATATCTCCTTGCTCTCAAACTGAAAACTGCAAATCCAACAGGTGTATGCAAATGCCGAACCTGGTCCCAGAAAGAAAGGGTGAAAGCCAGCAATTGGTTTGCAACTGCAGATCCCAATTCCTTAGTGCCAGTAATACCAAAGAATCTTATAGAAATGACCAATAACAGAAGGTGACAGATATTTTGTTAGTAATTTAAATGATAAATTGTTCCGAACAGTCTGATCCAGCCAGCCTTTCATTGAGAAAGAGAACAGTTTGACAAATTTAGAGATGCATTCTATCAACTAGAATGAAACACTTCTGTTAACGTTTTGAAATTTATTACAGTGTAACAGTCATGGATGAACGAATGCACATATTGAAATTTATTATTATTATTATTATTAAGAAAAGTTGGTGTATCTGATATGAATGAGTTTCCAAGTTCTCAATGTCGTTTTGTACTGTATCCAAATTCTCAGAGGCTTATTCCATTGAAGATTTATAATTAGGGACCAAATTATGAGATTGAGACCTCCAGCACCATTTTCTTTCTTACTCCAGTAAATCTTGTTGTATCTATTTTAAAGAAAGTTCAGACAACTGCAGTTTTCATTGCTGTTTAACAGAACAAGTACATGAATGATCAATCTAATCAGAGTTAGTTAAGCTGCTACTTTCAATCATGAGGGGCATTTTGGTTCACATTATAGTAATTATTATACAGTAGCCTCTGATGTGTGAAGAAAATAGGAAGTACCATATAGCATTGGACAACCTAAGTACAAATTTCTTAGTACGGCTTGGAGTAAGAGTTTAATGCTATTTGTACCATATATACAGCATTCAATATCTGATAGCATTGGACTCTTACTCCAAGCCGTGAGCTCCATTATAAGAGCAGTAAAGCACTAAGAAATTTGTCTTTTTTCATAAGGATTTTTCAAAACTAAAATTATAAACTCAAAATCCAACAATAATAAAAAAAAACATAATATCTTAAAATATTTATATTATAATTAAATAAAAAAGTTGAAGATGTTTTAAATCAAAATTTAAAAAGCTAAACAATAAATTTGATGTTTTGGTAATCTTATTTATATAATAAATCTTTCACTTGACCTTCTACTTTTTTTTTCTTCTTTTTTTTTTGGAACACTGATCAAACGCTAGTTATATTTAACATTCATATTTGGTCTTCTTTGTAGCTTAGTGGTATATATTGGGTTCTTTTAATCTCCACTAGATACAAGGTTCGACACTTCGACTGTGGCATACATATGTGGTGATTTCTGGAATGCGCCCTACGTAGGGTGCGCCCCAGACGGCAGTTAACGGAAGGCCAAAATAGTCATTAAACATTTCACAAACGACAAGGTGGTTGCAATGGGTAAAAATCTCTCTTACTGTGGCGCCATCCATCTCAACAGAGGGGTGCAATGGTCATTTAACATTGAGTTCTCAAGTGCCAATCAGCAGTGTAGTCGTCGACTACTTAATCAAAGAGGAAGGCACTGAGTGAGGACTGACACCACACATCGGTTGAAGTTGAATGAGAAATCGGAGGTGGAAGAACAGTCGGTGGAGGAATGACAAAGAAGTTATGTGGAACAGTATTGCCTCAATCACCTCCTTAACATGAATCTTTGGCCGCTTTCCTCCCTTTGCTCTCCGTTTCCATACTTAACCAATTCTGTGTTTATGAATTCAACCAAATATCAATACACAACTCACAGCACAAATCATCAACTCAACCCGGCCAAACGATCTGGCTTCGTCCTATCATCCTTCCTAGTTCTGGGACCAAGAGACCCACCGGAGAAGAATCAGAAGTCCTGAATTGCTGCTGGAAACCGAAATCATAGTAAAAATCAGAAGTACCCAAAATACAATTTCTCCAACGATTAATCGAATCGAAGAACTACTTACATAGACGTGAATAGGACGAGGAGTAGACCAACTTTCCTATACCATGCAAGCTGAGCCGCTGCCAGAGTCGCCGCCGGCAATTGCTAGAAAACTAGCTGGAATTGCAGCGGCTTCTCGACGTCGTACAGTCGCCGATTGGATGATCTGAGGTCACGGATCGCACCACACCGACGAGAGGGTTCAGCCGCCACGGTTCGTCGACCTGAGGTGACCGGAATCGAGAGATGAGGTCTGGTCAAGCTTCCGCGTCGCGCGGGGTCGGGTTCGAAGCTTCTGGGTCGTACAATCCCATCTGGTCTTTAATAGCCCCACCTAAAATCAATTTCGACGGTTAAGATCAAGCGATGAATAATTTTAATGGCTCAGATTGCACCCCGGTATTTTCCATTTTTCTTAAATGATTTTCCATAATTCTAAAACTTTGAAAAATCAATATAAATAGCTTGGGTGTCTAAAAAATTTTCTGAAAATTCCCTCGCTCTTATTGTATCATGTACTTTATTATCAAACTCTTAAATAGAGGATTTTACCTTGTGAAAATTTCTGCAAATATTCTCGAGCACCTTTTATAATTACCGTGATCGTAAATTAAATCTCAACTTACAACTAATAAATAAATTAGACCACATTAGTAGACATATAAGGATTTTGTACGATCCAAATAATCGAAATTGAAAATTGATAAATTGGATATTACCCATCTATTTATAACGTATTAATAGGTACTGTGTAAAAAAATTAAATCGTTCTACCGTCATTTCAACATCGAACATATCGGTCAACCATTTATCTGCTTATACTTATCTAAGGGGAGCGAAACTATGAAAAGATAAAATTTCAAAAACTTTTATATTGGTTGATATAGCTTATGTCTATGAGAGTGTGAGAGCTGACAGCTTGAAAAAGTAAAAAATAAAAGAAGATGTGTATAAGTAGTTATGTGCATATTAGTTTTATGTATATTTAGGGCTTAAGGTTGACCATGTAGATTGAGATCTAAACTATGACAAAAAAAATTCAAATTTTGACCATAACCATTTCTTTCTGTCACGATAATATCTGACGGTCGAATTTGATAAATTTTATTTCCTCCTCTTTCTTTGATACGGAAGGTATACATTTACAAAGAACTAATAAATTGGACTACATTAGTAGGCATGCAAGCATTTTGTGCGATCCAAATAATCGAAATTGAAAATCGATCAGTTTGACATTACCCATCTATTTATAGTATATTATTAGGTACTGTATAAATAAATTAACCCGATCCGCTATCATTTCTACACTAAATAAAGCGGTCAACTCTTTGTATACTTCTATTTCTCTAAGGAGAGTTGAATCACGAAGAGATAAACTTCTAGAAATTTTTACATTAGGTTATACAACTCATACCC
>BDJD01001377.1:43995-56896 GCA_002564525.1 Rosa multiflora | reverse complement strand
CTCTCTCTCTCTCTCTCTCTCTCTCTCTCTCTCTCTCTCTCTCTAAAGCTAACTAGAGATCCCACGGATCACTAACGTTAACACCTATACTAGTTGAGACGTTAAAGGGACAGAACCCAAGAGGCAGAAGAAAAATCATCCGGGACCGGAACCGTCGCCATCACTTGGGATTTTGTCTCCGGCCATACCACTAGTCCCCAAGAAGCCCATAAAGCAATTGTTGAGCGAGTACGGGATTGCTGAAGAGAAGTTCGTGCACTCTATGCTAGCCGATCTGAAAGATATAGATCTAGACCAAGTATGGGCGAAAGACAACACCCCCCAAGAAAATCTTCATATCGCCCGGGAATCAATGATGTGGGTACTGGCATTTCTATAGTTTAAATTATTTGCCAGCTGTTTGCACTATTCGTATGTACTGACTGGATGTTACATGCACTATTCAACGTGTACGCGATTGATGCTAGCGAGGAAGATACACAACTAAAGGAGGAGGTTAGTAACCTCTCCGGGCAGGTGAAGTATCTTCATGGCGAAAAGGCGAGGGTGGAGAAGGAGTGGGACTCTTTGAAGATGAAGGTAGAGTCCTTAACTCCTAAGGTAACCGAGCTGGAGGCGGCAGAGAAAAGGATCTTAGAGCTTGAGGGTGAACTTGCTAGGGCCAAGACAGACATAGGAAGTGCCCGGGATTCCTTGAAAGAGGCTGAAGAATCTACCAAGTCATGGAAGGCAAAGACGGAACATCTGGAGGAGCGCCTTCCCATTGAAAGGCAGAAGGCCGTTGCCGGGTACAAGGGCTCGCAAGATCTTGTCGACATGCTACTCGCTGCTAAGGACAAAGCCGTGATCATGAAGTTCAAAGAGTGGGTGGCAGCCGGGTACCTGGATGAAGCCAAATTCAGGCGGGGACTACTGGAGAAGAAGAAGAAGAAGGAACAAGAGGCCAAGAAGAGAGAACAGGGAAGTCAGATTGCTAGACCCGAGGGAAGGGCACCTGGTGGTCAGCCTGATGTTCCTAGTTAGGAAGTTTGCCTTCCGGGGCCTTTTTTTTGTTGCACCCATTTTTTGAACAATGGCCTTGAACCAGTATTGGGGTTGATCCTTTATTAAATTTCTTTATCTCGAAGTACGGGGTTGCTGCCTTTTTTTTTTTGAATGGAAATTTTTAAAGGGATTAAAATTGCTTGCATTTTATGCCTTGAAGCGTGTACGTTTGAATTACTCATTACTGGAATCAAGTAACTAACAATATAGCTTGGTTGTCCGGTACGTTCGGTAACTAAGACAAAAATGCAAGTAATGGTCTGAATAATCCATTTTTCCATTCAAAGCAACACTAGTGTCTTACAAAAAATGAGTACCCGATGGGTAGCTTGCCATAGCTAGATGATCAAAAGCTAAGGTAAGATGCTCCGGGAGCTACTTGTAATAGTACCGGAGATGCTGCGTATTCCATGGATGTCGGGAACGACTCCATCTATGTCCCTGATGTAAAAGGTCGCAGGTCCTACCTCCTCAATGATCTTGTAAGGGCCTGTCCATAAGGGATCCAGTCCCCGGGGCTCTGGGTAAACCTGTTTCATTACCCAGTCCCCCAACTTCAGTGTTTGGGACTGTACCTTAGCATCGTAATAATGAGCTATTCTCCTTTTGTTTGAGAGATTGTGCATGTGTGCCACATCCCTTCGTTCCTCGAGCAAATCAGCATCGAGCTGTTGGCCCTCTACGTTGGTACCCGCGTCGAAGTATTCGATCCTGGGACTCTGGATTTACGTTTTAATGAGGAGGACCGCCTCTGACCCAAAAGCCATGCAGAAAGGGGCCTCTTCGGTAGGCTCTGTTTCCTTGGCCCTGATAACCCACAATATCTCCGAGAGTTTAGAAGCCCAAGAACCCTTGGCCTCATCGAGCTTCTTTTTCAGTATCTTATTGATTATCTTGTTGACAGCCTCAACTTGACCGTTGGTCTAGGGGTGAGCTGGGGATGCGTAGAGGATTCTAGCTCCCAAATTCTCGATATAAGCCCTAAGGTCGTAGTTGTCAAACTGGGTCCTGTTATCCGTGACAATGGTGTCCGGGACTCCAAACCTGCAGTAAATGTTTTTCCATAGAAAGTTCTTCACTTTCTTCGTAGTGATAGCGACGAGGGGTTCTGCTTCTACCCACTTTGTTTGGCAGTCAACGGCCACGATATCGTACTTGAATTGTCTCACTGCTGTAGGAAGCTTATCGATCAAGTCTAAACCCCATTGGCAGAAAGGCCAGGGTACGAGGAGTATGGAAAGGGAAATAGGTGTTGCCCTTGGAATGTTCACATACATTTGGCACTTGTGGCAAGAGCTTGATATTGTTTGAGCTAGCGCCGACATGGTTGGCCAAAAGTATCCAGCCCTCAGGGTCTTCTTTGCAAAAGACCGAACCCCTGCATGGTTGCTGCATACATCAGCGTGTACGTCCTTTATTATCTTGTGGCCGTCCTTTGGTGTCACGCACTTGAGGTTGGGGAAGCAATGACCTCTTCTATACAAATTTCCATTCATGATCGTGTGTCAAGCTGACCTTAATTAGAGTCTCCTGGCCTCAACCTTATCGTCCGGGGCCAAACTGTCAACCATGTACTTCAAGATTGGATCCATCCAGGAGGCAGTGTGGTCCACCGTAAATATTTATGACACCATTTTAGAAGTGCTTGGCTTTTCTAGTATTTTAACAGTAGTAGCCCCATAAGCAAGACTTGGAGAACTTGCCGCAATTTTAGCAAGGGAGTCTACTTTTTCATTTTTTGCTCTGGGTATTTGATTGATGATGTAGGAGGTAAATCTTTGAACCAGTGCCTGGGCTAAGGCCTGGTAAGAGGACATGAGGGGCTTTTTTGCCTCGAAGTTACCTCTAACTTGGTTCACAACTAACTGGGAATCGCTGCAGATATGAAGGTGCTGGACTCCTAGTTCCCGAGCGATCTGTAGACTTGCTATGAGTGCCTCGTACTCTGCGGCATTGTTGGATGCCTTGAAGGAAAACTTGAGGGCGTACTAGTATACTTGATCCTCCGGACTGATTAGCAAGATATCGGCGCCACTTGTCTTTTTGTTAGATGCGCCGTCAACATACAATCGCCAAGTGCTTGGTGGTTGTGGGTTCGGGGCTGGTGGTTCAGATGTTCCCGTAGGTGTATCATGAGGGGGGATAAGTTCAGAAATGAAATCTGCTGCTGCTTGGCCCTTAATAACTGTTCAGGGCTGGTACTTGATGTCGAACTCTCCCAACTCGATGGCCCATTTAATTAATCTTCCCGATGTCTCTGGTTTCTGCAAAACTTGTCTTAATGGGTGATTAGTGAAAACGGTGATCGAGTGTGCCTGGAAATAATGTCTGAGCTTTCGGGTCGACACCAGGAGGGCCAATGCTACCTTCTCAATGTCCGGGTACTTGGATTATGCACCAGTGTAACCTTTTCCAACGTAGTACACCGGGTACTCGCAATCAGAATCCTGCCTGATGAGAGCGGAGCTTACGGTGATCGAAGATGCAGCGAGGTATATGTAAAGCATTTGTCCGGACACAGGTTTGTAAAACAGAGGTACTGCTGCCAAGTATGCCTTAAGACCAAGAAGAGCAGCTTCGTTCGTGGTCAGTGGTCCAGGCTATTAACTCGATGTGTTGGGTTTTCAGTAACTTGAAGAAAGGAGTACACTTGTCCGTGAGTCTTGAAATGAATCTTGACATAGCAGCCACCTTACCTGTAAAGGATTGGACCTCGTTCCGATAGGTGGGGGAGGGATCATGTCTAATATAGTCTGCACCTTCTCTGGGTTTGCCTCTATTCCCCTGTGACTAATGATGTACCCCGAAAATGCACTTATGTGGGTTAAGCCGCATACCGTTGCGTAATATGATGGCGAAGATGATTGATAAGTTAGTTACGTGGTCCTCAGGGGTTAGGATTTTGACCAGCATATCGTCCACGTATACCTCCATGATAGTACTGATGACATTTGCAAACATGGAGTTGACAAGTCGCTGATAGGTTGCACTTGCATTTTTCAATCCGAAAGGCATGACCTGGTAACAATAGAGACCTTTGTCTGTGGTGAAAGCAGTGTGTTCCTCGTCTGCAGTGTTCATCAGAATCTGGTTGTACCCACTAAATTCATCCATACAGCTGAGTAACCGGTACCCAACAGTGGAGTCGATTAATTGGTCAATTCGTGGGAGAGGGAAGCTGTCCTTAGGGCATGCCCGGTTGAGATTTGTATAGTCTACACACATACGCCATGATCCCGGCGCCTTCTTTGGTACCATAACCACTTTGGCTAACCACCGGGGATATGTCACTTCTTTGACAAAATGGATGGCCAATAACTTCTTCACTTCAACCTAGATAGCCCAGCACTTATCATGCATGAAGGCTCTGCACTTCTGTCTTACCGGTGCTGAGAAGGAAACAATCCTAAGGCTGTGCATAGCTATGTCAGTTGATACACCAGACATGTCCTCGTATAACCAAGCGAAAGCTGATGCATTGGAACGGAGGAACGAGATTAGGTTTTCTCTTATAGCCGAGGCCAACTTAGTACCTATTTTGACAATTCTGCCCGGAAACTCTTCTGATAACACAACTTCCTCGATGTCTTCCATGGCACCGGGCCATTCCTCATCAGAGTCTGTATCATCTCTAGGGTCCTCGTACCTTTCCGTGAGAAGGTCGGTGGCTGTGGGCAACATTTCTGACTTTCCCTTACCCCCAAGATACCGTCAGAGAATAGCATTTTCTTGTAGCAGCTTGATCACCCCGTACGGTCGCTATTCCTACCGGGGTTGGCACTTTCATCATGAGCATGTGGCTTGCAATGAACGTCTTCAAATGCCAGAGTGCCAGCCGGCCCAAGGTAGCATTATAGGACGAAGCACAGTTGACCACAATGAACTCTGTTTTGATGGTTGAACAGTTTGGACTTTCTCCCACCTTGATCGATAAGTAATCTAATCCGAGTGACTGGATGATATCTCCTGAAAAGCTTATAAGGGGGTCATTGTCCTGTTACAGTTTGGCCCGTCCTCTGTTCAAGGCCTTGTACGCATCACGAAATAATACACTAAAAGAGGCCTCGGTATCTACAAGTACCCGGGAAGTTATGTAATGGTCCATTTGGAGAGTGATATGGAAGGGCTCATCATGGAGCATCCTGAGGTCAGCTTCCTCTTCCTCCAAGAAGGTGACAGACTTCCACTCAGCATTGCTTCCTTGCTATGGGGTCTTGTGGAAATTGAAAACTTCCGGGGGTCCCAAGCTGGTGCGTTGCTTCCTATTCAGGGGAGGCAAGTCTTTCGGCCCGCCACCATGGATCGTTAGAATCCGGCCGTATACGTCGATGGCTCCTACCTCCTTAGCGGGTAAGTACCGCTGGAATTTGCCCTTTTGGACGAGGGACTCGATTGTGTTCTTCAGGGCCATACAAAGATTGGTATTATGTCCAACATCCTCGTGATAAGTGCAGAAACTGTCGGTATCATGCTGCGTTAATTTACGGTTTGGGAACTTACGGGGCGGCGGCCCGGGTATCTCGTCTCTATTTTCGCTCCAAATGGTCTTGTATGTGGCGGTGAGGAGAGTGAATACCTCGTACCGGGGTGGGGGTGGTGTCTTGGGATATTGTGTCCTGTCATCCCGGTGGCACTGTGTCCCCGTATAATATGTGGATCTGTACGAATCCTTGTTTCTCTTGCTTGCCGAGTATGGTGACCGGGGTGCGTCATGTGTCCATTCTCTCTCTCTTGCCTCGTTTCTCTATACCGGAGCCAGGGCCTGGTTAGCAGTTTTTTTCTTTTCTGGTTTGACGTTATCCCCATATGTTTCGAACTCAGCCTAGGCGTGCCTAATGGCCGTGCCCATCAACGTCTCATAGCTAGCCGGGTGGTGATAATTGATTCGATAGAGGAAATCCCTAGGCCTTAGGCCCCTCTTGAAGGCTAATTCAGCCAGTTCCTTGTTAAGGTCCCGGCACTTAGCAGTAGCTGCCTGCCATCGGTTGACAAAGGACTTCAACGTTTCATTCTCCCCCTGCTGAACCTTTAGCAGCCACTTTGGGGTGTGTATCCCATCAGTACGTAGGATCAATCGAGCTACGAATTTATCTGTGATCTCCTTGAAATTCCCTACAGAACCAGCCGGCAGCTCGTAGAACCAACTCAAAGCTTCCCCTGATAATGTCTCCTGGAACATGTTACAACACACCTCATCCGTGTATCCCTTTGTGTTTAACTGTGACCGGAAGACTTGTAGGTGTTGGTACGGGTCCCCAATTCCCATATTGTCAATCTTCAACGGCTTTGATACATTCGAGCGAATTGCACCTCTAACTTGTTGGATGAAAGGACCAGGACAGTCTTCGTAAGTGGTCAGGGGATGCCAGGTGTCCCGGTTCTGTGCTGCTTCGACCCTTGCTTGGAGGGCACTCAAAGTTGTGCTCATTTGTAAGAGCAATGCCGTATTTGGGTCTGTTGCTAGCGGTTCAACTTGGGGCGGCCAAGGCAAAGTTGGCTGTGGCATGTGCCTCAAGTTCTCCAGGTACAAATCTACGGGTATGTGGATGATGCGCTGTCCGGTAATGGTGGACGTGGTAGGTCCCGTACCAGTCGCACTTGTAATCGGTACGGTATTTAGCTTTGTTGTTGTTATTTGTGAAGTTCTGACGAGGGCCTGGGTGAGTGCCTCGTTGTGTTGGTGCCTCCAGTTAAATGCCTAGACAAGCGCAGTGTTTTCATCCTCCAGCTCTTGCAGTCTCTGTTGTGAAAGGAGGTTAGTCTCCCTATCGATTCTTTATTGTTCCTGATCGATCCCGGCTTGTTCCCGGAAGGCTGCGATCTCTACCCGCATGGATTCCAACTTTGAGACAGAGGCCAATTGGTCTGGGATGACTGGTGGGTTGCTTGTGTTCTGCGGGTCCAACAATCCAAGACCATGTGTCTCCCTCCCGACACTTGGTGTCCCTGCTGATGAAGTGCCCAGAGTGAATATTAATGCTCGGGCAACACTTCTGCCCTCGCCTACCGTTTCTTCCGGCTCAGTCATGATTCTAGCCCCTATCTGGCACAACAATGTTTCTGGTGGCTTTCTCCGGGTACCTCACACAAAATGCTATACCACCTAGGGTACTGATCCAACTCCTAAATCTTGTATCAAGAACACAGCGTTAGAGGAGTAAACTGTACCGGACGGCTTACGCCTTTTCTGACTCCTGAGTAAGATGTGGGACGCAGGTTGTCCCTCTGCAGTTATATCAGCCTTCTGTTGTGTGATTAGATGGGCTGTGCTGATCTGGTCCCAGGCCTCGGTTGTCCGGGGTGACACCCCCCATGGGCCCCGTTATGATGGGTTGTGAACCCAGCCCATGGCATGGTGCCTGGGTATTTCTACGGGCCTTAGCTGATAGTGCCAAGCCTAGTGAAATGTTCTCTAGTATGTACACAATCATTGGAACTTCTGGCCCTTGTTAATTGTATAGGCTCTAAGAAACTTCATGTCACAGTTTTAATTATATAACTCTTGAGGAACTTCAGGCCCTCAAATAATTAGATCCAAAAACGTTTAGTGTTGATCTCAAAGGATAACAAAATTCATACTTGGATGACATAGCCTCTGTGTCTAGAGCTAGAAGGAGTACTTACTCCAGTTCTTAGTCTTCTTGTTTTTTTTGTTTGGGCCTGCTAGGCCCTGTTTGTAACCAACAAAAAAAAAATGATTCTAGCCCCTATCTGGCACAACAATGTTTCTGGTGGCTTTCTCCGGGTACCTCACACAAAATGCTATACCACCTAGGGTACTGATCCAACTCCTAAATCTTGTATCAAGAACACAGCGTTAGAGGAGTAAACTGTACCGGACGGCTTACGCCTTTTCTGACTCCTGAGTAAGATGTGGGACGCAGGTTGTCCCTCTGCAGTTATATCAGCCTTCTGTTGTGTGATTAGATGGGCTGTGCTGATCTGGTCCCAGGCCTCGGTTGTCCGGGGTGACATCCCCCATGGGCCCCGTTATGGTGGGTTGTGAACCCAGCCCATGGCATGGTGCCTGGGTATTTCTACGGGCCTTAGCTGATAGTGCCAAGCCTAGTGAAATGTTCTCTAGTATGTACACAATCATTGGAACTTCTGGCCCTTGTTAATTGTATAGGCTCTAAGAAACTTCATGTCACAGTTTTAATTATATAACTCTTGAGGAACTTCAGGCCCTCAAATAATTAGATCCAAAAACGTTTAGTGTTGATCTCAAAGGATAACAAAATTCATACTTGGATGACATAGCCTCTGTGTCTAGAGCTAGAAGGAGTACTTACTCCAGTTCTTAGTCTTCTTGTTTTTTTTGTTTGGGCCTGCTAGGCCCTGTTTGTAACCAACAAAAAAAAAAGATAACAAAATTCACAACGATAATAAATGTGAAAATATTATATTAATTCATAAGGTAAATGAGATCAATGTAGTCAATGAAAAACAAACAGACATACCTGTATTAGAGGGATTCTTTGTTCAACCATGATATGTTCTGTTAAATCATTAATTAAGGAAACACACTGATTGAATACCTTGATAAACAATCAATACGTCATATGTGAACACAGGTAACACCATAATTGGTATGTGGCTTAAACATCCAAAAATCGTAGGTCAATTGTCCCTTCATACTGAACATCTGTGACATGCTTTATATACACAGATTCACATCAGCACATGAACAATTATTCTAATATTAAATTTGAAGGCATAAAGCCCATGAAAACAAGAGTTAGAGATCAAGTATTAATCATGGACAAAGTCGAATGTATATATAAAGTTGTAAAATTATAAAGATATAGCAGCATTCGTTAAAGCTTTCAACTGAAAAAGCTTATATATATAATCTGCACGCCAACAATAATATTAGCAAATCCAAAAGCTATTGTAATGGGTATCATTAATTAAGTATAAGAAACAGTAGCGATGGATGCCCATGATTAATAGCTAGTGATGGTGTGTAAAGAAAACATAGGTAATTATGAAACCCTCATAACTTATGGCGGAACCTCCATAATGAAGGAGGTATATACATGTACATATGTGCTCGTCCTCGTGATCATAAAGCTTATTGATTGTTATGGAGGTGATGGGGGAAAACACAATAAAACAACACAGCAAAGCGTGCTGATAACATGTTATAAAGTAGAGATAAGATAGAGAGAATAGTTGGAGGGGAAGTAGAAGTGTTATCCTTCAGTCTCATTAGCCTTCTTTATATAGAGATGAGGTTTACATCAAAATACATAACTAATGAGTATTTACATAGACGTTCACATAGATAATAATATTTACAACAAATCTTTTCGATTTCTGAGAATAAAGCCAATTATGAGGAGAATAATAATAATAAATAATTAATAAGCTAATAATAAAAAAATCCAATTCCGTGGTCATTTAGCGCCAAGCAAACCAGTGAGCTCTTCCGCCTATTTGATACTCGAGACTCGAGAGTGATTGAGAAGAAGATGAAGAACTTGTCGCCAGTGTTAGCTTTTTCGTGAGCGATTAGGAAGAAATGGTAGAGCTGTACGTGCTTTGTACTCGATCTGCGGACCTTGCCGCCTCCATTTCTCAGAGACTTGAAGCAGGTGGTAAATCCAATTCTAACACTGTCGTTTCAAATCAATCATATAATTTGTCCTTCAATTTCTGCTTAAATCTCCATCCCTGAGCGTTTTGCTCGCTAATCTCCACGTCGTGGTGCAAATCGGAGTCGCTCCGAGACCGGATAGGCCTGTGCTTCATCTTCAAAACTAATCCGATCACTTGTCTCCAATTCGCAATGCACAGAAGCTATTTGATTTATTGTCTCTGAGAGTCTGAAGCTGACATGTCGTTTTACAGTTGAAGATCCTATACACGACCTAGTTAAGCGGCAACTGCCCATTTATGTAAAAGCGGCACTGGCGGCCGAGACCGCTGAGTTTGGCTTCCTTTTGGTCAGTGGTCCATCTCTGCTGGTCACTCTAACGTACGCTCTTACGCCATCCCCTCGTTCCATTCTACTCTTCTTCTTCACCCACGACCTAACTGCTGACGCCATCACCACCACCAACTGTTTCCGATTCACCAAACAAACTTATATATAAAACTCACCCAAACACCTTCCTTTACTCACTTTGCTACCATCTCCTTCTGCTCACTCATTCACAGAGAGACATTTAACACATAGACATGGCGGGTGTGAGGAGGATGAAGCTCGGGTCACAAGGCCTGGAGGTCTCAGCTCAAGGACTGGGCTGCATGGCCATGTCAGCCTTCTATGGCCCCCCGAAGCCCGAAGCCAACATGATCAAGCTCATCCACCATGCCGTCGACTCCGGCGTCACCTTCCTCGACACCTCCGACGTCTACGGTCCCCATACCAATGAAATGCTCCTCGGCAAGGTATGTCCTTCACTCTTGTAATTGATCACTATTTATATGAGATCGTTTGCAATTCATTGAATTCATGGAGCAGGCTTTGAGTGGAGGGGTGAGAGACAAGGTTGAATTGGCCACCAAATTCGGTGCCTGGTTTGCGGACAACAAAATGGAGATTCGAGGCGAGCCGGCATATGTGAGAGCTGCGTGTGAAGGAAGCTTGAAACGACTTGGTGTAGATTCTATTGATCTCTATTATCAGCATAGGATTGACACCCGTGTCCCCATTGAAGTCACGGTTTGATTTCTTCTGTTTCCTCTTCAATTTGATTTCGCAGCATGCAGTCATTTTAATTCACAGATGTATTAGTTCTTCAATATCCTCTAGTTTGTGGTTTTCCTAGTAGAACTGAGGGCTTGACCACTACTAGATACTGTTTTTTTAGCCTCAGCTGCTTCGTATTGAATTGATCAAGTTTGAAGAGGCTTCCACCCCTAGGTCTGGGGTTACGTGGTTGTGTTCTCTTGGGGAGGGCCTATATCTGTGTGCTTGTTCTACCTTTCTCATATGTTTATTTGGTTGTGATACTGATACCTTCTTCCTCATGTATGATTGACGCACTATTTTTATGGCGTCAGTAGGAGAATGGTGATCAATGTGATTGACTCTTTTAGTTGGGATTACGACTACACTGCAGATAATTTTCAATACTGAATTTTAAATCAAATGTGCACTGTTTTTGAGCTTCCATTTGCTGTGTTGGCGCTATCTTGGGCATATATCTAGATTGCTTCTGTTATCTTATTCATATGTCTAGTTGCTTGTGTTATCATCCCCATATGAATATGACTTCTCCTATGTTATGGGAGGAGGCTGGAATGCGCGGGCTGGAAGTTACAGCCAGTCAAACCAGTATACGTGGAGCAAGGAATATCCACACGTTATTTCAAACTTGGGGCATAGTGTAATTTCACACAAATGGACCATTAGTTGTAAAATTTTGAGCCGTTATAGTAAAACCATAAAAGCGAGGGAGTTTGTAGACTATTCACCATGTATCACAAAACCAACACCAGGAGGCTCCGTTGTTTCATTCTAGCCTGTTTTTTATTTTATTTTTTTTTATGGCAAAGAGATTACAATAAGACCAGAAAAGCACCAGAAAGCAGAAAACAGAGGACCCCTGCAGAAACCAAACTAAGTGGGCCTAGGAGGGCAGGCTAAACTGTCATACAATAAAACACTAAGAAGAGAGGAAGGAGGGTGAAGCACCCAGTCCGATGGACACATTCCTCTGATAGCTAAGGAAGCAACGTGATCTGCTGCTTGATTAGCCGTCCTGCTTGTCCAAAGCCAGCTGATTTGCCGGGTTAGGGAGAGGTACCGGGCTTTTGCAAAGAGGTTTTTCACTTTCCAATCTGAAGGAGGAGTTCCTGATCTTAACGCTTGGATGAGGGTCTATGAATCTGAAGCAAAGATCACCGGGCCTGGAGGGAGCCTTGCAGCAAGAGTCAAGCCTTCGCAGAGGGCTATTAGCTCTGCAGCGAGGGGCGATAAAGCTAGAGAAGAACCTGCAAAACCATCCACAACACAGCCCGTATGATCTCTCACAATCACAGCGATTCCGGCAGAAAGAGACGGGGCAAGCCAAGAGGCATCTGTGTTAATTTTGATTGAGAAGGGTGGAGGAGGCGACCAAGAAGGAGGAGTCTGCGGACCCGATACGGGGACGGGATGAGCTGGGTGAACAAATGGAGAGATGGCTGATTGAAGGAACTCCAAAGCGGCTGAGAGAGCCATCATTGCAACTTTGCTTTCATTCTAGCCTTTGCAGAAACGATATTAAGATTCAAGAGTGAAGGTTGCGGCGAAGGCTTAGCCGTTGCAGTTTTTGATACAAAAACAATGTCCTTTGATGTAAATTACTTACTCGTCTGAACTGCATAAAACTTCCGCTTTTTCTCGGGTCGCATCATGAACTCTTGCGTCGATCGTGCCTTTTGCTTGTTGCCGCCGTTTACTGCGCCTATTTAGCTGTATTTAGGTTCGACAGCCTCGACGGAATATTGAATCCTGTGATTACTACTGAAAACAACAAATCGATGCCAAATAGATTTAAATCTTTGCGGACACCTTTAATCAGTTTTCATGCGGTTGTAGAAATTGCTTTGTGGTTGTTGATAGCCCAAAGAGGACAAGGACGAACGATGGTGTGGTTATGGAGAAAAGGTTTGTTAACGAGGAGATGAATAGGCCAACGAGGAGGAGGGAGTAGATGAATCTAAACTGGATTGTGGTGGCTAATCGCCAACGAAGGTGGTAAAACATTTTTTTTCCCTGTCATGCAATTGCCATAAAAGCTCCTCCATCTTAACGTCGTTGCCTGCGTATCTTACAACCTGCGTATTCCAGATTTCTCCTATGTTATGCCCATGTATAAGGGAAATTTACATTATGACACGACATCTATGAATAGAAGTACAT
>BDJD01001377.1:18838-42929 GCA_002564525.1 Rosa multiflora | reverse complement strand
GCTTTTGTGAAACCTTTGGCTTTGATTTTCTCCAATATACAAGAACACTGCCACTAGCTAGATACTTGTATACAAAGGTGATGCATTTGTCCGCAAAGTCATGATATCTACTGATACTTGGTATTCCTTAGAGTCAAGTTTGGCGTCCTTGGAAAATCTTCTTGGGTTTTAAGTTGGACTATTGTGTTGTATATGTGGACATGTCAGCGGCACTTCATGAGTTCCACAGCTTTCTTTTGTTACATTGAGTGTAATAATGTAATTAGATAGAAGAAGAAGTATAATTCATAAGCAATTCTAATGAAGAGAAAAGTCTTTTAAGAATAGAACGGAGATATATAAATGATTTAATGTTAGAATTATCAGTGCAGATCAGTCAGTGATTCATTGTGTCATAAACAACCTAAAATGATTCAAGAGAGTGCAAGGCAGTAATATTTTTATTTTGCTTGCTAATGAACTATTTCCTTTCGGTTGCAGGTGATCTTCCTGTAGTAATATCATGTGCTAGTCTAGCCCTAGCAGATGCAGGGATAATGATGTATGACCTTGTTGCCTCAATCTCTGTGGTATTCATCTAGCCCAGTCTTTTTGACTTTCTCTTGATGACATTAAGCATACAACAAAAATTTTGCTTGTTATTTAGTTTGCAAGCATGACGTTTGTTTGTGCATAACCTGGAAGGAACGCACCTATAGAGAATTAAAACTTGAACACATTGCACATGAAACAATGAAAAATGTGATTTCTGATCATCGTATTGTATTTGATCTGTTGCTTTGGCATGTCAACTACATATCAAGTTTACTAGTAAGTTGCCTCCCTTAACTTATAAACTATACCTTTAGGAGAAACCATATACATTAATACTGTTATAAGAATAATGTCATGCTTTCTTGTAAGATCTTTCTTCTCTTTAGTACCACATGGTCTGAACTCACCTCTTTACACTCCTCACCTGTAAGAGAAATATTGGAGCTACTCAAATATCTATAGCATGTGGTCTGTTACTTGAACATTTTTTTATATAAGCTATAGATATTTTTTGAACATTTTTCCTGATCCCTTCCTATTATTTATCAATTAGTGACTTGCACAGGGAAGCGTTATATCACTGGTTGCTTCGAATATAACTATTTGTTCAAATTTATAGGTCATGGTTAGTATCAGTGCTTGCAGGTGATTGGAGCTGTTGGATTCATGAACCAAAGACTGGAGATTCCAAAAGATGTGGACCCAAAGTGGGCTTCTATAATTGAGAGTTGCTGGCACAGGTGTTCTTTCTGCACTTCTTAGTTGATATTCATTTAGTTGGTGCAAGGTTTTAGTTTAAGATGTAGAATAATGTATAGATTGTTGGTCAAGATGCTACAATCATTCTTACGATAATGAGTTGCAGTTGTTCACTGACTTGCTGCTCTAACCAGATTTAGCATAATAGGGCTTTTCATCACTGCAAGTATGTATAATTAGGCTTTTATACAAGTTATGAATTTCAGATGGTCTTATTAATTGCTTAAGAATTAGAATGGTCTGATGCTAGGATTTTGTTTTTGTCAAACGATTCATGCTCTTGATTTTTCTATTTGTCATTTTCCATTTAAGGTAGTTTTAGATGTGTTCATTGGATCCAATGGACACGATGGCATTTTATTGTCAACTTCAGTTTATTTCAACAAGATATGCTCCTACAAATTGGACCTGGTTTCATAATGATCAAGGAAATGATTCAATACCTTAGGAGGGTAATTGTGCTTTAAAACCAGAAAGTAGGTAATTGCACAAGCAGTGGTAGCAGCTCTGGAAGTATCAATATATAGTTCTGCGAAAAAGGAGGATGTGGATATTGATTGCTTGGACTATGAAGTCTTATGGGAAGACATGATAATTGGAGAGAGGATTGGGCAAGGTAATGATCTTCCAACTGCCCACTGCCTGCTACAAAACAAAGTTTTCTTTTTGTACTTATGTTTCTTCTCCTCTTGCTTAACTGTTTTGATTTTTTTGCTTTGTTGAATTTCATTCTGATATCTTTTTGCCACTTTACTGTTTGCTTTGTTGAATTTCATTCTGATATTCTTTTGCCATTTTACTTTCCTCTGCAGGTTCATGTGGAACTGTATACCATGGTCTGTGGGATGGATCAGTATGTTATCTTGCTCTTTCTCTACTTCAAATGTGGATGTGCACAAGCAACAAGCAATCTCTGATTGCACAACCACTTCCCAGACAAGGTAAACTATTGATGCCTTTTGAAATCAGATATTTACATTCTGAAGCTACTGCCAACTCAGAGGAAGTTTATATCTACCTCTCCTATGCTGGCAGGATCATCGGTTGATGCCAATCTTCATTACTTTACTACACTTGAACTTGCTAAATTGACTGGAGATTTTTTCTGCTACGCTGGTGCATTAGAGAGGACCATTTGTGCATTACTGGTAATGGTTTCGCAGACTTTCATGGCTCTATGGACCATTTATGGGATAGAAGAACAAATCTTGTTTACACAGAAAAGGATATTGATGAAGTTCGGGCTGAATGGACGAAGCATGGTATGAAGTTTGCACAAGTGTAGTGCGCACAAAGAGGGTCTGTGGTATATGCGTAGTTAGGGCTAGTTGTTTTTGTGCATATTGACATTGAATGCATAGCTAGATTATGGAGGGTTCTTTTGCCTAACTAATATGATCGACTTTTGCCTTTATCGATCATATTTTGACCTCCTAACAGATTACTCAACTTTTAGGATGGATTGATGGTAATGTTGAATATTGATGTGGTTTGCTAGCTGATTTAAATGAAATGGCTTTTGACTTGTTATAGTTGGATGTTATTATTGTGCTTACCAATCAGCACAGGTTTTTCAATATATGTTGTGGTTATAATAAAACTCATACAACATAAATAACGAAAGAAGTTGACATTGCACCAAACATCAGACAACAGAAAGGCCTGGTTATAAGACAACTCATACAACATAAAAACCAAATCAAGCTGACGTTGAAAACAACATCAAACAACATATATCTGTGGTTATAAGAGAATTGAGACAACATAAATAACCAAGAAACTGATATTAAACCTGACATCAAACAACAGAATTTAACCAAATATCTGTTGTCTGAAACAATAGAAGACCACAGAAGAAACAGACCATCTATATTTCTTATGACAACCAGACAACAGAAAACCACAAAATCCATTGCTCAAAGTTAATTACCACAACAAAATGTACAAACCAATGTTGTTAAAGCAAACTCAGAACGACAGTAACTTTTCAAACTGTTGTTTATAGTGTTGTACATCGACATATATCTGTGGTGTGAAACTCAGTCAGACAACAGCACAGCTCAAGAATCTCTACTCACACGATATAATTATGTCGTTTGAATACAAAAGAAACAATAGAACATAATAAATATATGTTGTCCACAATTGATTCACACAACAGAAAATAACCAAGATAGATCAAAACTCTATATATTCACACCACAGATTTCTGTCGTGTTAACGAAATACATACGATAGAGTTTTATGAATGGATGTTGTCCAGAATCTTTTATAACAACATATTTCTGTTGTTTGATTACATATTCAACCTCAGAAAGTCATAATTTGGCATATCTCGACACAATCAGACAACAGATTATTGGCCGGCCTATGTTGTTTGAGTGAAATATAGATCACGGGTAATATCTGTCGTCTGAAGGCCTAAGAGATATCAGGCTACTAGACAACAGAAATTTTCTGAATCAGACAACAGCTCTCGGCTGTTGTCTGATGGGTTTATTGACATAGTGCATGTTGATTAGAGTGATTGCATCCTTTACTTGGGATGATACTACAGGTCTACAGTACAGTCCAAAAATTTATAATCTTGAGTCAAAATTAATGGAAAAGATTTTGTGAACTACCATTTGCTAAGCACAAAGTTCTATCATCCTCTTCAGTGAATATCATGTCTAAATTTGTTAATCACATAATGTTCTGTATTATCTTGTAGCTTATGCATCTTTCCCTACTAACTAATGATCTTTTTTTACTGTGATGCGTAAGTCAGTTATTTTGAGCAAGCTCTCTTTTCTTAAATTCTATTATTTTGTCTTTTACAAGGTGGGGGAGCTCAAGAAGCTAGTTGAAGAGGGTAAAATAAAGTATATTGGTTTGTCTGAGGCATCAGCTTCAGCAATAAGAAGAGCCCATTGTGTTCATCCCATAACTGCTGTGCAGCTGGAGTGGTCCTTGTGGTCAAGAGATGTAGAGGAAGAAATAATCCCTACTTGTCGGTAAGGCTTGACGGAACTACCCTAGATTATTATAGGGTTAGCATTTCATTGATATTACTGTCCCAAATTTCTCAGGGAACTTGGCATTGGCATTGTTGCATATAGTCCTCTGGGAAGAGGATTCTTTTCATCTGGGGCAAAATTCATCGAAAATCTTCCCAATGATGATTTTCGAAAGGTTGGTTACACAAATATTAATTGTGTTGTGCATGTGCATTAGATAATAAACTTATTTAGCTGATCCCATGTCTCGTCCTTCTATCTCCTTGAAAGTTCTTAAATCTTAAGTTTGTAGTTGGCCTTTAATAATCTGTGTTGGTGCGTCCTGGACTCCTGGTTGATTTATTCAGTCTTTTGTAAATTCCAGTATCCAAGCCTTAATGTATCAATCACTCTCTAGAGGATCACTGCATGATTAAATTTCATATGTATTCATAATATGTTTTGAGCTGCGGTTTCTGAGAGGAGGTATTGCAAATTTCATATAGGTCAAATCATTTTTTGCCCTTTCGATTTCAACTCCGACATTTTGAGAAATTAAAGATATCATTGATAAGTCAGGTAGCCCAGCAGCTCTCACTGCACAGCGTAACTATAGTTTTGCGGTCACCCCCGCTAATTGATTATTTGGCCAAGTCAAAGTGCACTGTCATGCATACTCAACAAAAGGAGTGCCATGCCATGATCGTAATCATAAGAAGCTTATTACAATTCTCAAATATCTTTTAGTGCTAAGAAAATACGGCAGTTGATGTGGAAGATGCCCAAATTATTTTTCGTATTATGTACGAGTTATGTTCAATCTGCTTATTAGTGCCTTTGGATAATCTTTGGTTTGATAAAGCTAGCGCTATATATATTTCTTGATGCTCAAATATGTACTGCGTTGGTTGCAGAATATGCCCAGGTTCCAAGCTGAAAACCTAGCGCATAATAAAACAATATTTGAGCGAGTAAGTGATCTTGCAGCAAGGAAGGGTTGCACCCCATCTCAACTAGCACTGGCCTGGGTTCATCACCAAGGAAATGATGTGTGCCCTATACCCGGAACCACCAAGATTGAGAATTTTAAGCAGAACATTAAGGCTCTGTCTGTGAAACTGACACCAGAAGAAATGGCTGAGCTTGAATCTTTTGCTTCCGCAGATGCTGTTAAGGGCGACAGGTATCAGACTGGCATAAGTACTTGGAGGAACTCTGAAACTCCACCACTGTCTTCATGGAAAGCCACATAAGTAGGTGCCTAGATTCTCCGAGTTATGTCACAATAATGCCTCTTTGTGCCTTGAGAATTTGGTGAATTTGTTTTTTTGTTCAAAGACTTGGTAGATGATGGACTCATTAGAGTAATATGTTCAATGTCTATCCTTGAAACAATAAAAAGTTCTGTATTAAAAGTTGAATTTTATAATTAACTTGTCCGAGTATCCAGGTTCGTGTGTTTGGTGAGATGGTAAGACAATGATTTTCTATTTGAAACTGGATGGAGCTCATGTGTTCACTATGCCAAAAACTTAATTAGACAACAGATCATCTCTGTCATCTGATTGCATGATTTTCTGTCGTCTGAGGCGCTGCCGTTTCTTGTACAATCAGACGACAGATAAACTCTGTCGTCTGATTGCGCTCAGATAACAGAAATGTTTTTGGTCTTCTGTTGTCTGATTGATTCCTCACATGTATAGGTGTGTGTTATGAAGATTTCAGACGATAAAAATGTGTTACCTTATATATAAACAGACATCAACAATCTTTATCTTCTATTGTTTAATAGTCATTTCAAAGACAGTATTCATGATATTTCTGTGGTATGAATGAATTGAATATTAAGTGTTGAGAACTTATTTGTTGTCTGTAGTGGTTATCAACTACAGATAATTGTGGTATTAAGTATGTTTCAATTACATGTAACTGCAGTCTGAAAAGATAAGAAACATCAGTTACTTGTTGTTGTAGCTACATCTATAATTCGCTTTTATGTTGTCTGAATATTCTGTTGTCATGTCTATTAAAAATAACAGATACTTGAAGTCGTTGTTCAGGGAAGATTAAATTTTTTTGTTGCCTTAACCGATATAGGAGGATAGTTATTTGTGGTTCTATGTACCTTTGAGCGACAACTATATGTTGTTTTAACCAACATCAAGTCATTTCTTCTTCAATTCTTCAATTTCTTATGGTTTGTAATTTGTCATGGTGAACAATTTTTTATTTTTTATTTTAGATTATTTTTCATAAAAATTTTAATTTAATTATCTTCCATATTTTTTTATTGGGATGACAAACTTATCCTTGCACATGAAAAAGTCTTTGTCAAAATTAACTTTTGGACCAATTTTGATCAACTTGGCAAATTACAAAGGTAATATTAAACATTTTCAAACCACAAATTAATATTAAGCATTACCCCAAAACACAAGGATCATTTATAGCTTTTCTAATGGGAGTTGAAGACAAGTACCATTAGAGTGCTAAGTACTTTCCGTAGCGAAGATATCAGCCACCATATTGGCTTCTTTATGTATGTGCTTGAGTTGAATAGAATCAAACTGTTCCATTAGAATATTGGATGATTGCAACTCAAGCAACCATTAGGCTCTGATCAACACAGATGAAGGAAAAGCCTTAAGAAAATAAGTGTGATGGCAGTAGGGGCAATGAAACTGATTAGGGCATTTGGTCCCAGGACGTGCCTAATATATATCAATTGGCCAACGAAAAAACAATACATTCAAAGGAAAAAGAAAGTGGATTTTACTACCATCGGCTTGTGTAGTTCTGGATCCTTAAAGTCAAGAAAAAGTTGCAATTATTTTTCTATTAACAAAAATTAAAAAAAAAAAATAGAACGAAACCTTTTGAAATTTTGTTACACTCAATGGACTTTTGCATTTATAAAATAAAATAAAAAATGTCTAGTACCATTTGGTCTAGTGTCATAAGTCTCCATTTTATAAGTGGGAGGTTGAGAGTTCGACTCATAATAGACTAGTTATTGTATTTGATAAAAAAAAAATTTGAAAACAATGATGTTATAGTGTTTCTCACTCCTGTGTTTGAGGGAACATTTCCATATTTTATGAAAAATGTTGAAATTTTTCATTATTTTTTTATTAGTTTACAATTGTATCCTGATTAATATTTTGTTTGAGTAGTGCTAGGGATCCCAAAAGTTTGTACCAAAATTACTTACCAAATGACATGGCACATGCCATATCATCAATTTCTTTGGAATTTCTGTTGACATGGATTTCCTTGTTGGATATAAAATAAATTTCATGTTTTTTTTTAAGAATTAAGAAAACTGATATTAAATAAAAGTCACAATCTAACAACATACCAAATTAATTTAGAAAATGAATAGATGCAGTTGTTATATTAATCCAGCTCTCTGCAACCTTGATACCCAGATCAAAATATATATTATAAAGAAAAAGAAAAAAAAAAAAAAGCAATTCCCACATGAAAGATTATAAATGGGTCTTTGATGTTTGAGTTTTGAATCGATCTTTGCAAGTTTTCTTAATGTCTTTCTTTATTTCTTTCTTACCTAAAGCTTTTGCAGGTTAATGAGGCCTTGAAACCATGGCGTATTCCGATCGTCATTGGATAAATAGAACTGAGCAGGTGTTGGAGGAGAAAAATTCCGTAGAGGAGTTTGACCCAACAATTAATGCGGACTGGAGCGGGAGCTGACCTGGGAACAATTGAGAAGCTTCCCTTGAGCGTTGACCTGGAGTTTGACCGTCGGCTCGAGGGGAAGGGGGGGTACCTACAGAAAACTCTCTGATGCCTAAGTCAGTACGTTTCTTAGTAGTGGAGTAGAGATAATTGGAATTCGATGGATTACCTTGACGTCAAGCAGCCTATTTATAGGTGTACCTCGGCGTGGGCTTCAAGTAAACTTGCACAGCAAGCCGTAGTGACTTGAGCGGCATGCCACCATTAAGGCCGTATTTACTCCTGCAATAACCGTCACTTATTGGCGGCCATGATTGCCATACTAAATGTCGCATTTATCGTCGCATTTACAGCTATATTAACCGTTGCATTTACTGTTGCCATTACTTCTCTTTAATTGCCTTGATTGCAGGGTCAAATTGATTGACCACCCCCACAATGCCCCCAAATTTTCTCCTTGGCAATTCATCCCAAGAGAAAATTTCCAAAGTTCAAATTTCTTTATGGGCCCCACATATTTATACTTCTCTTTGGGCATCCTTCTTTGAATTTCATCTAGGCCTTCCTCGTGTTGAAGATGTAGAGGCCCATATAAGAAGATCCTCGTTGTTTGTTTAGAGTCGGCATCTCATCTCGTCGACGACGCCGACGTCGACGTGACCTAATTAGACTCAAATCTGCCTTTGTCTTGCAGCCATTCTAGTGTCAAGTCTCCGCATCGCAGACTTGTCTGCTTGTGGAGTCTCCGGTGCCTCGCCCCCAGCGCCGAAGCCTAGTTTCTAGTCTCGTCTGCGTTCGGTGCCCCCACTGAGCTACCTCGTTCCTAAGACGTGCCCCCAGGGCAGTTCAAACCAGACTCCGAGCCTGAGGTACCCTGCTGTGAAACTCTTCCTCTTTTCCCTTCTTATCCCTTCTTAGTCACCTAACATTCAGTGACGTCTCCTTCACAATGACCACGGCGTCGGCGTAGGAGTCGATGACGTCTTCTTTAATGTCTGCAGTGTTAACCTCGACGGTGGTGACATTTTCTCAATAACCTCGGCACCAGCCTCGACGTCGGTGACGTCCTTCTCAATAACTACGATGCCAGCCTCGTCGTCGATGATCTCGCTCTCAATAACCTCAGCGCTAACCTCCGCGTCGGTGTCAACCTCGACGTTGATAACTTGTTTTGCATTAACCTCAGTGTCGACCTCGACTTTGGAGTCTCGTCGTGGGCCCTTGGCGTCAACCTCGACGTCGGCGTAGGCATTTATCTCAATAACTTTTCACCTTGGCGTCGACGTCGAGCAATTTTCTCAATAACTTCACCTTAGCGCCGACCTTGACGAGGGTGCCTCGAAATCGGCATCTATTTCGACAAGGGTGCCTCGAAATAGGCATCTATTTCGACGAGGGTGCCGAGGGTGCCTCGAAATCGGCATCTATTTCGACGAGGGTGCCTCGAAATCGGCATCTATTTCGACGAGGTTGCCTCGAAATTGGCATCTATTTTGACAAGGGTGCCTCGAAATGGGCGTCTATTTCGACGAGGGTGCCTCGAATCGAAGTCTATTTTGACGAGGGTGCCTCGAAATCGACGTCGATTTCGGCGAGGGCGCCTCGAAATCGGAGTCTATTTGGGCGAGGTCGGCTCGAAATCAGAGTCTATTTCAGCGAGGGCGCTTAGAAATAGGAGTCTATTTCGGCGAGGTCTCCTCGAAATAGGGGTCTATTTCGACGAGGTCGCCTCGAAATCGGGGTCTACTTCGACGAGGTCTCCTCGAAATCGGGTTTATTTCGACGAGGTCGCCTCCAAATCGGGGTCTATTTCTGCGAGGGCGCCTCGAAATCGGGTCTATTTCGACGAGGTCGCCTCCAAATCGGGGTCTATTTCTGCGAGGGCGCCTCGAAATTGGAGTCTATTTCGGCGAGGTCGCCTCGAAATCGGGGTCTATTTCGACGAGGTCACCTCGAAATCGAGGTCTATTTCGACGAGGTCGCCTCGAAATCGAGGTCGCCTCAAAATCGGAGTCTACTTCGACGAGGGCGCCTCGAAATCTTCTCAACATCAATCGTAACGTCAGACTACGTAACGACGTCGGCCCTCACAACGACCGTCATGGCTTTGATACATACTCCATATTCCATTCTCCTATTTGCCCCCTGTTTTTCTTAGCTGTGCGCGCAGACGCTCAAAAAGAAAAACAAAACAAACGTAAAATATTCGAGACAGGGAGCCGAGCAAAACAATAAAAGAATCGAAACCTAACTGGAATGGAGGATCTATCTGTCTCGCATTGCGTCTTAACAACATCTAGGGGTGGGATTACCCTCGCTCCCCATATAGAACCGATAGCGCAACCGCCATAGCCTGCATAGTCAAAATTCGTCACGCCATTGTTGAAACCAAAAAAAATTTCACAAAATGAGGGGCTACATTCAAAAATCACTTGGTGATGGTCTTTCAAAATAAATCAGAAAAGATGGAGCCCATTGCAATATATATACTTGTATAGTTTGACTTGGCCACAGAACAAATTCATTCAAAAGCACAAGAATGATTAGTTTGTTGGCCTTTGTTCTTATCTCCAGAAGGAAGAGAAACAATATGGCGACAAAGAAGTTCGTACAGGCTTTCAAATTCAAATAACTTTCAATGGATAATTCCTATAGTTACAAATTTGAATGTGGAAGTGGTCATCGTCATCTAAAGATCATTTCAATTTCGAATCAAATTGAGCTCAACCAACATGATCTCTTATCCTTCTACATTGCTTATAAAATGGGGCTTTTAACAACAATCAACAAGGCAGAAAACACTGAGCAAAAAAGACTACAGAGGAGAGAAAAATACAAAGATACGCAACAGAGGAGAGAGGAAGACGCTATAGAGCAAAAGAAGAAAAGAAATACAGAGAGGAGGAGACGCACAGAAAAGAAAAGCAATCTGCAGGTATACATCTGCCTTCCCTGTGAAGCCTCTCCAATTAATCCTCTATGTCTTGTGACCTCCAAAGCTCTAATAGGCCGTTCATGAACGACCACTGTTATTAGAGTTCTTCGTCGAAATGACATCGTTGCTGCTCGCAAATACTTTAACGCATTGAAGCAAAACGGTTGTTCACGAACGACCTCATTTCAATGCTCAAAGCTCTCCCTGATGAATTGGAATAGGTTGTTCATGAACAACCTCCTGCAAGTTTCTTTGTCTGAGGCATTAAGGCAAATACGGTCCTTCATGAATGGCCAGAGTCTTAATGCAATCTTATATGCTGCAATTTCTAAGCATTGGAACAAATGGTCGTTCATGAACGGCCGAGTTTCAAAGCCACAATCTACATGAGGCACGGCTGTCAAAGCCTCTGCTGAATCACCACCTCCAAAACAAGCCATACAAAACCCAAAGCTGACAGGCAATGCCAACCAAGAAGCGTCACCCAAAATTGGCGGTCGAGTTTGGCGGTAGTGAAGTAACCAAAGCCTGCAGAAGGGTTTAAATTAAAGCAATACAATTGAGTGTGGACAGAAGCTTTAAAATCAATAAAAAGCATTTGTCAAATTGTTATGGATAGAAGAACATGGCTCAGATGCTCAGAAGCAAAACAAAGAATGATTAAAATATTTCTTTGTTGAAGCGGTGGTTTGATTAGTAAGAGACAACAGAATGGAAACAAATAAGCTTTGTTTCTAGAACCAGTACCATACATAATTAACAAGAAGACAAAGCTTAATTGTTTAGACAAAATTTCATCTTGAACTTGCTGTATGTCGGCAAGTATAATTGAATATTTGAAGGTGGTGTACATGGTCAATAAAGGAAGGAAATCATATTTGATGGATTGTAGCATTCACAGAAGGGTCGTACCAGAAGCGGAATTGCACCAGCTTTCCAACCCTGCACACCGGCTAATCAATCTACTGCTGTGATGGGGAATTGAGACTGCAACAACAAAGAAATAAATTTGGGGATCTTAGTCGAAGCCCATTGAAAAGCTTTACCCAGTTCAGGTCTCCGATAAAGATTGCAGCATCGCGGGTATGGATCCCGCTTCAAGTCTCCGAAATGAGCTGCAAGAGCTAGCTTCACCTCCAACATGATTTCTATTAGCTCGAGGCAACTATGCCAACAAGGATTCCAGCTTTCTGATGTAAAGATTGATAGAGATCAGTTTAGTCTCATGGATGGAGTGGACCGTTTCAATTGGGCCTAACGCATAATAGAGCTAAAAGGCCTGGAAAGAAAGATGGGTGCCCAAATCATTCGGGCCTGACGCGAAACAAAGCTGAAAGGCCTAGAACGAAAGGATGGGTGTCCAAATCATTCGGGCCTGACGCGAAACAAAGCTAAAAGGCCTAGAACGAAAAGATGGGTGTCCAAGTCAGTTTATGGTTTGCCTACGAATTCCGAAGCACTACAAAGCCCACTTCAAGACAGTTTACCTCAGAAGTTCGGGCCCAGTCGAATTTGTTAAGGGAGACAACACAAAAGCCCATTCACACTGCCGAATACAAGATTCAACACATCGGGTGCCCAAATCAAATTAGCAGACACTCTGTTAATACATGTCTAAAAGAAATACATTTGTCGGGTTCAAAAAATATTTGTACATCCGTCAAACATAAAAGTCTGTACAAAACCAGAAATACAAGTTTTATGAACTACGGTCGGTTTGATCCCACAATGGGTACGTAGGCAATCTAGCAACACCCACTAGATGCAACCACAAGTCCAAACAGAATCCCTGACTCCACCAGTCAAAATTTAGCCAGTCCTAAATTGAATCATTGACTCCAGTCAAGTTCTGCCAACACCAGAAATACAAACTCCTGAACTACAATGGTTTGATCCCTCCTCGAGGGTATGTAGGTCCAATCTGAATCCCTGACCTCATCAGTCAAATTCCGCCAAACACCAGGAAACGTCACAACCTTTCCAAACAAATCCAAAACAAATCGAATCTCTGGTTCACTTACACCAAATTCGTCCAAACACTATTCCTATTCCAAAAAGCCATACCCTCCAATGGGTCATTCACCCATTGGAATTCTTGAACTACGAGTGGCTTGATCCCTCTCCAAGGGTACGTAGGCAACCCATCCAAATATCCGGGTGCAGCTGCAAAAACAAATAAACAAAACACACATCCCATCAATTGGTTTCTTCATAAATGGAATCAAAGGGTGTTTCCCTGTAACAAGGGATTGTAATTAAGAGACACATTCTGTCTTGAATGGGTCGAACCCGAAATAATAAAAACTCTATTCACTAAATGAATACGAGTGAAATTATGTTGGGTGACATTTACGCTCGCTGTGTGCAGATTTTCTCTCAACAGCCATCCCACCCTCGCTTGCAGCGAGGGTGTGGTCCATCAGCCCACCCCCGCCCACGGCGAGGAGTGAGGCACGCCATCCCACCCCCGCGCGCAACGAGGGTGTGGTCCATCATCCCACCCCCGCCCTCGGCGAGGAGTGAGGCACGCCATCCCACCCCCGCGCGCAGCGAGGGTGTGGTCCATCATCCCACCCCCGCCCACGGCGAGGGGTGAGGCACGCCATCCCACCCCCGCCCGCAGCGAGGGTGTGGTCCATCATCCCACCCCCGCCCACGGCGAGGGGTGAGGCACTCCATCCCACCCCCACCCGGAGCGAGGGTGTGGTCCTTCATCCCACCCCCGCCCTCGGCGAGGGGTGAGGCACGCCATCCCACCCCCGCCCGCAGCGAGGGTGTGGTCCTTCATCCCACCCCTGCCCTCGGTGAGGGGTGAGGCACGCCATCCCACCCCCGCCCGCAGCGAGGGTGTGGTCCTTCATCCCACCCCCGCCCTCGGCGAGGGGTGAGGCACGCCATCTTACCCGAAGCATTAAGGTAACTGTCCTACTCGAGGAACCAGCTCCTATAAATCAAATGTTACTGTCATACTCGAGGAACTAGTGTCGAACCATTAAGGCAACTGTCCTACTCGAGGAACCAATTTCGAATCATTAAGGCAACTGTCCTACTCGAGGAACCAGTTCTTATGAATCAAACGTAACTGTCCTACTCAAGGAACCAGTTTCGATAAAGTGAATGCAACTGTCCTACTCGAGGAACCAGTCATATATACATATTAATAGGACTGTCCTACTCGAGGAACCAGTCCCAGTGATATTATTCATGTGAGAAATACACAATTTCAATAGTTTCTCGAATGAGATATCAACACGTGCAAAAATCACTTAAACTCTTTTATTTTTCTTACCTGAATTTACGAGTTGTGCCATCTTTTATCAAAACGAAGTCACCATATTATCGTACCTTCTCTATTAGTCGAGATGAATTTCGGCGCGTGGACTTTTCCATGAACCCTCTGATTGCCTTAATTTATATCATTTTATATTGAAGGAGTTTACCAGTCTTCATTGCTGTAAGGATTACAGGTCGCACTCCCTGACACTTATATATGCCGTGCCCCCTTGCCTCGTGGAGCGGGCAATATCGACTTCTCTCATCCTCGTCACTAGCCTGTGGCTGGGGGGGGGCGGCTTCTCAAATATTCCTTCATGACTATGTCTTTGTATATGGTCACGGGGTGAATTGTAAACCATTCTTCAAGGGGATAATCTTGAGGTTTCCCTCCTCTATCACTCTGAATTTCATTCTTTGTGTTATTCCATTCAACGTCTCTCGAGGTGACAACGGCAGTGAGTCGGGCCTCGCGTGCTTCTTTGGCTTTTTCAATTCTAGTCTCCCCCTCAACCCTTGTAATGATGTCGTCCATGTCTTTTGGCAGATCGCGTAGCAAACTTTCCTATAACGGTGTTCCCAAAAGCAATCCTTCTCGGAACGCGATTGCGGCGAATTGGGGAGCACAATTAACATGGCTCATTTCAGCTCTAAACCGTTCAAAAAATTTCCCTACCTTTTCTCCCGGCTTCTGCTTGGTACTGAACAGAGTCGCCATATCCTTCCTTTGTTTGCGATTGTAGAAGTATTGTGAAATGAAAGCGCGGCTCAATGTGTCGAAATCTAGTATGGAATGCGGCTTGAGGTCTTGGAACCATGTCGATGCCGGCCCCGTGAGACTGGAAAGGAAGATCTTGCACATTAGTTTCTCGTCGGTTGTCTCAATGGACATCTGTTGCTTGTACCCCTTGATATCGTCTACCGGATCGGTCGTTCCGTCGTATTTGTGGAACAACGGCATGGTAAACCGGCGAGGTTTTGCCGCGTTTAAAATGTCGTCGGTAAACGGTGACTTACCAACGTCTCTTGCGATTTCTGCAGCTAGCTCTCGAGGGCCGGCACGTTTGCATGCATCAATCATTTTTTCCATCTTTTCGCGCCACGATTCATTGCGCGCCCTTTTGGATTGGCCTACTCCAGCTCCGTTCTGCCCCCCATTTGCCGTGCCTCCCACCCCCTTGACGAGGGGTCCACCAGAGATTCCTCTCATAACGCGGCTGGCGCCTGCGTTTGCTACTCCGTTGTTAGTTAGATGGAGGTCGCAGACGGCGTCGTCGTCTGACGAATCACTATCAAGTTGTAGGAACCTTTCAAGTTTTCTTCGTCGACGAGCCTCGCGGTCCTGCTTTTCCCTCCGCAATTGCTCGTGTTCCTGCCTTAGCCTTTGCATTTCGTCAGCCGGAGGCAAGTTCAAGTCGCCGATGGGACTCGGGATGGACCTGTTCGGAGGCTGGTGGGGAGGAATTTCGTCACTACCAGTCCTCAGTGACAGAAATGGAATCCCGTCAGGGGCAGCTCCCGCCATCACTTTTTAGGGAAAAAGTGCTTCCCACGGACGGCACCACTTGTTGGAGGTGAAAAATTTCGTAGAGGAGTTTGACCCAACAAGTAATGCGGACTAGAGCGGGAGCTGACCTGGGAACAATTGAGAAGCTTCCCTCGAGCGTTGACCTGGAGTTTGACCGTCCGCTCGAGGGGAAGGGTACATACAGAAAACTCTCCGATGACTAAGTCAGTACATTTCTTAGTAGTGGAGTAGAGATAATTGGAATTCGATGGATTACCTTGACGTCAAGCAGCCTATTTATAGGTGTACCTCGGCGTGGGCTGCAAGTAAACTTACACAGCAAGCAGTAGTGACTTGAGCGGCACGCCACCATTAAGGCCGTATTTACTCCTGCAATAACCGTCACTTATTGGCGGCCATGATTGTCATACTAAATGTCGCATTTATCGTCGCATTTACAGCTACATTAACCGTTGCATTTACTGTTGCCATTACTTCTATTTAATTGCCTTGATTGCAGGGTCAAATTTATTGACCACCCCCACAGCAGGGATGAGATCAACTAGCTTGTCCATAAATTGAGAATGCTGATGGATAATAGACTTTAAATAAAGAATTGGATAAGAATCAATATTGGTCTCTCTATCCGTTTTATTCTTCATCATTTTCCCCATTTAAGCAAGATGAAGCCAATTAAAGAATAACATTGGCTGCTCTTCACGAGAAGCAGTGTAATTATATTTGTAATTGCTTAGATTTTTGTAAAACATTCGGGTTTTCATAATATACAAAATATTTTCTCAAAAACATTATGTTTTTAAATTGAAAATAAATAAATCCATGTCATTGAAATTTATGGAATGATATTGATGAAGTGTTATATGCCACATCATTTGGTACTCAATTTTTGTATAAATATTTGGTGTCTCAAGCATTTTCCAATTTTTTTATTATATTATTTTAACACTCCCTCTGAGAAGTTGGGTCTCGCTAGGGTTTGACAGCGGGACCGGCATTTTAACCTGAAAAGGTGGGGATTTCTCCCTCTCTAGTTAGAGGGAGGCTAAAGGGATGGGGGTTTTTCCTTGTCGTTCTCTTCTAGTTTTCAAGGGCTACAGCCGGGCTCTGGTCTTGGTTTTGGGAGGATCATCCTCGACCCTAAGCCAGTGGCGATCTGTCGGAGAAGAGGCGTCGGAAGATGGGTTTGTGGTGGTCTGCTAGAAGCTTCTTTCTTCGTTGCTGATTAAGGCCTGGTTTTGGTCTTGAGGACTGATGGCCTCGACGGAAGTAGCGGTCACGGATCTTCTCTGTTGATGTGGCACATTATCTCAGCGGCTGTCTGTTTGGTGGCTTCGGCGGGGGCGGTCAAATCGGCGACAGGAGATGGGGTGTTGACCGGGTTGCCAACGTCGGCTGCTATGCGGATGGGATGTCCAGATGCGACAATGTGGTTGTAATACCCAAAAATTAGTGATTAATTTATGATATTTTTGCAGAAATTTTTAAGTTTGTCACTAGTACGATTACGTAGTTCGAGGGGTGGAGCGAAAGTGTTTCGGACGAATAATTACTCGAAACGTATTATTTTCGAGGGTCAAAAGGTTGACTTTTTATTCGTTGGGATTCTCCGAAAACTTCCTTCACAAAATTTGTAGACCACATCGATACGATTTCATGGACATACGACACGCCTAAATCGGAGTTTGTATGACAAAAGTTATGGTCAGCGAAAGTTATTTCTTTTTTTGAAAATTTAGTATAAATAGAAAGAAAAAAAATCAGAAAACCCTAGGTTTCCAAATTCAAAATCCCCGAAAATCCTTCTCTCTCTCTCTCTCTCTCTCTCTCAGCCGCCGGCCCGGACCCAGTTGACAAACCCGGAGATTCTAACGTCGTCCGACGACCTCTGGTGACTCCGCCACCACCACCATTCTCTTTCCCTCTCTGTCCTCTACCGACCCCGACCCCGACCCCTCACGCACCCCAGAAACCACCGTGCACGGGGCAGCAAGGACCGAAAAGGATAGGGCTCGTACCATTCATGGCTTTGAAGCTCTCCTCCTTCTTATCACATCTATACCTACCTTGCAACACGATTCGCCATGGTTTGACCGAAATCTGGAGTTGAAGTTCAACAATGATTATGTGTCAATCTGCTTTCGAGCTTGATCCCAGCCGATCAAGGCTGAATCGACCTTAGCTTCAGGCATAAAGTTTGATCCTCTTGTTATGCACTACATTCTGGGCTGTTGGATTGTGTAGGTTTGAAGGTTAAGGTGGCAGCACGTCGATTCGACCATGTTGATATATTATGGGGTCAAGTTGTTTCTGTTTTATGCTGATATATTAAGGTTAAGTTGACAGGAACCGCCCCGAATTTCACCTTGAAATCTGAGGTGGCCCTGTGGGGCCCACCTTAGGAATAGGTCTACCAAAAATTCGGCAGAGTCACCCCTAAAATGGACTACCCAAAAACCTGTAAAACACACAAACACTTCAAGCAAACCAACCTTATACTCCTGGAGCCACCCTGCTCCCAATTACCATCAACTCCACTTTCACAAAACACAAAACTCAACAATACTAAGCCCAAAGGTTACCAGAGCAATACTAATGCACAAAGATATATAAAGAAGAATAAAGGATCAAGGAATCCTACAATGCTGAAGTAGTAAAAATTATGCCTCATATGCCATGTACTCCCGACCTCCACTAATTCGCCTGCAAACTGGGCATTTGAAACCGAAGGGCCCAGGGGAAAGTAATTTAAAACACGTTAGAGTGAGTGGACAAAAATTAATAAGTAAGAAATTTAAATGAAAGTAAAGCTTTAATACTTTCCCACATTTATTCCTTTAAAAACTCGATGCATGCAACGTGGATAAAACATATTTCTCGCAACACGAAAATTCGTGAAAACATTCCAGCCCCGCTGGTCAAAAGAAATCAAGCTAACCCCGCTAGCTGAAGGTATCAATCAAATATGGGGAAGAAGTTCTCACCATACAAATAAGGGAGCCTCCCAGGCTCGGGTCGGAGTGTCCCACACTCTAGAGCATCCCATGCTCAGCTCTACTCACCCACGAACACATAGTAAGCAGGGAGGAGTACTAATAGGCTAGCTAGCAATAAATATGGCGACCCTGGTATGGGGGTTTAAAACCATACGAAAACTCGAAAATCAGTAAGGCTTCCCCATTACTGACGAGAGAAGACATATTCCAACGGCGTGGCCCCGCATGCCAAAATAATCTCGAATTTATAAACCATCAGGCGAGAAATAATCGAGAAATATAATTCCCTCGAAAATTCCATTTTCGAAAGATATTCCAGAAATCTCAATATCGACGAATAGAAATGTATTATAAATTTCCAGAAATCACCTCGGAAAATAATTCGTCGAAAATCATGCTTTCAAATAAAAGCCATATAGCGGAGATACTTATCGAAGGCTCAAAATCCATTTCTGAATCATAATTGAAAATAATTCATAATTAATCTCCGAAAATTAAATCGTATTTCCGAAAATAAATCATAAATCCAAATCTGAGCATAATAGATTCGTAACCGAAATTCATATGGAAAAACAATGTCAAAATTATAATCCAAGGCAAAATATTATGCTCGATAAATAAAATGATAATTAAATTAATCAATAATTTCAAGATAAATGCTTGCATCATTATTTAAAACAAAAGTCCACTCACTGTTCTATTTAGGCGATCACGCATACGAGTTCCTTCGTCGAGCAATAGCTCGGTACATCGCCCTGTACACAATTATATTCTGTGAATCACTATTCAACAATTTAATACGATTCCTAAAATTAAATCCTCATAATCAAGTCTCCACTTCTTCTCGGACTCAACCCAATTACATCACTAATATCAATCCATTAATTTAAAGGTTCCAAGGTAGAACCAAGAGATATCCGACGGTCGGATTCTCGTAAATCGGTAATGGAATTCTAAATTCCGGAAATTTCATAATCAACACAACTTTTCTTCAATTCCAACCAAATTCACATTTACGAGCTCTACATCAATTATAGGATTTAATAGGCTGAAAATCGAAGCCAGAAAACTGCCCCACGCGCCGGCGGCCACCAAATTTTGGCAGTAGCAACATCACAACAGACCCAACATTTTTCTCAACTACAACAAGTTCCAATTATACCTGTAAGTGATCGAAATTGGCCGGTGAAGAAAACCCAGAAAAACCAAGAACCCTAGAATCGGGTTTTGATCGATTCTCCCTCTACACTGCAAATCGTGGCTCGAGGATAGGGGCAAAATGATCATTGTCAAAAACCGAACCTTCGACACCGGTTTGGTAGCCGGAGATGGCCGGAATTGGAAAAATTGCCGGAAAATCCCAATCTGCTACAGTTTGCTTCTTGTAGTCGATTCTCGCTTCTTCAGCCAAATCGCCGTGATCCACGGGTACTAGCGTGAAGAGGGGGGAGTATGCGTGCCGGTGACAACTTGTGGCTTGCCGTTTGGTCGCTGGATGGCGAAGAAATGGACGGAAGAAGAGGAACAAAACCAGTGGAGGAGAAAACTCGAGGGAGAGGAGAGAGAAGGTAGATTTCCAGAAATAGAAATCTACGACCGTAACTTCCTATATATATAGAAAGTTACCATGAACTGTAATTTTCACATTTTCGCTTATAACTTCAGTATACGAACTCCGATTTTTACGTACCACATGTGCACACGCTCGGTTTAACGTCCTCTACAACTTTCATGAAGGAAATTTTCTCAAATTTTGACCCGAACATCTTTTAGAGCCCCCTAAATTACCGAAACGACAATAAAAGTGAAAGTAAAACTCGTTTACAGTCCAAATGACTAGTAAATCGGTAAATTCAGGTTCGGGACGTTACATAAGTTTGATCCCCTTGTTATGCACTACATTCTGGGCTGTTGGATTGTGCAGGTTTGAAGGTTAAGGTGGCGGCACGTCGATTTGAGCATGCTGATATATTATGGGGTCATGTTGTTTCTGTTTTATGCTGATATATTAAGGTTAAGTTTGATCCCCTTGTTTGTTATGCTTTTGTTTTCTTTGTTGTTTTCTACTCGTCGATTCGAGCATGCTGATATATTATAGGGTCATGTTGTGATCATTTGATGTATGCTAGGTTTAACGTAGTTTCGGTTTTCTTGGTTTGTGATTCATGAGGACCTGATCGTTGGATCGTCGTGTAAT
Organism: Rosa multiflora; assembly: GCA_002564525.1. Classification (NCBI taxonomy): domain Eukaryota; kingdom Viridiplantae; phylum Streptophyta; class Magnoliopsida; order Rosales; family Rosaceae; genus Rosa; species Rosa multiflora. Next base: position 22,033 of record BDJD01001377.1, on the reverse strand, counting down.
TTAAAAATTTGACCCCAGAAGTATTTCGGAGACCTTGGGAGGTCTAGAAGAAAGTTTTGTCTCGATTGACGAAATCTTCAGTTTTTTGTTCAAGTGCTTGCACTAGCCAAAAAATGAAACAGATGATAGACATTTTTCATTGTGGGATATGGACAATGTCCGCTGTGTATCGGCGCGTTGTGTGATGAAAAATGACACAACAGTTCTGCACTGTTGTATAACTTACAAACACTCAACATTTTTTTGTTATCAACGTTGTGCCTTCCCTTTGCAGATGCCAAGCACAGCTGGCAGGTGTATGCTTCATACAATAGAACTTGTTTCCAAACTGTTGTTGGAAAGCTTAGTCAGACAACATTTTTTCGAATTTCACTGTCGTCTGATTTCTACTCACACTTCAGTTTTAGAGTATGGTAGTTGTGTGACTTAACTTTGGACAACGTAGTTCAGTTTTTACAGTTGTTGATACGCCCAAAATAGACGCTCAACTTAACCCTGCAAGATGTAGTCGTTAGCAATATAGAGTAAGCAGGGATCGTTCAAGCCGGGGATTGAGGGTAACTTTATAATTCACACAAAAGAAAAATAAAATAAGTTAAACTAACTAAAGCACAAAAGAAATAACAAGGAAAACTAACTAAAGAAGAATCAAAACGCAGAATAAGGGAAAATAAGGGAGGAAGCAACGAAGTAGAAGAAGAAAAGAAAAGAAAAATAAATGTTTTGGGGGTTTTTAGATTTTACGCCCAAAATAGACGCTCAACTTAACCCTGCAAGATGTAGTCGTTAGCAATATAGAGTAAGCAGGGATCGTTCAAGCCGGGGATTGAGGGTAACTTTATAATTCACACAAAATAAAAACAAACTAAGTTAAACTAACTAAAGCACAAAAGAAATAACAAGGAAAACTAACTAAAGAAGAACAAAACGCAGAATAAGGGAAAATAAGGGAGGAAGCAACGAAGTAGAAGAAGAAAAGAAAAGAAAAATAAATGTTTTGGGGGTTTTTAGATTTTACGAAAATTAAAGGAAAACAAAGAAAGCAAAAACGATTTTAGAGTTCAAAGCCTTGCATACTTGTGGATTAGAAAACAAGACGATTAGGTGAATTATTTTCTAAACCTAGCTCCAATTACATGCATAAATCCTATGTTGGCCACCATAAAACAAACACATGTAAAAGTTTTCAATCAATCAGAGATAAACAACCAATCCACACCAAAGATCAAGAAACTAAATTTAAACAAACATATGTTCTACATAATTGGGGCTTCAAACCTCGCCCCTAACAAAAGTAACTAGCCACACATCGTCTTAAATTCAACAAATAAAAGCATGAATATTAGATTACAAGATAATAAAAACCGTAAAAGGGAGAGTATGAGGGCCACGAATTCACTTTTAGGCAGCCTTAGATGCAGGCAATCCTTCAAGATAGGGCACGGCAGGAGCTTGACGGAAGTGGATGGTGATGTGCACGGTTTTCCTTCTTGAAGACTTGGGAATTTTAGACTTTGTGTGCTAGGGTTTAGGGCAGAAGATGGCGCTGTAGGATGGTCCTCTCTTCAAATTTGAAGCTGGAATGATGCAATAATTGCTCCTCAAAACCGTTCCCAGAAAGCTGATTCTGAAACTGCAGTTTTCTGCTTTGCAGCAACTGTTTTGCACAACGATTTCCGTGGATTTCCCTTGTGATTTCTGGCTAAATGGTTGATCAAACTTGGTCCTCTGCATCAGTACTTCATTATCCATGGCTCCATTGCTCCCTTTAAGCTTCTATTTCTCTTGAATCACTCCACGAACTACCTAAAAAGAAAACGAAGTTAAAACTGACTTTTTCAAGGAATTAACTAAGAAAAATGTAAGGGATTTCACACTATATTCGTCGCATTTATGCTCCTATCAGTTGTGTGATTGTAAATGAGAAGACATAGTTTTTGTAAAACCATTGTGTGATATATAAAAATGCATTATATACTACATACCCAAATCGTGTGTATTGAGACAACATTGGATTGCCATTTATTAAAATAGGTTGTATGATCATTTCCATTTCCTGAATTTTGTGGGGTTTTTTGCACCAACAGTGTCTGAAGACTTGGGTGACTGACAATATGACACCCGAACTTTAAAAGTTATCAAAGTGATACCCAGACTCAATTTTTCGTATCAACGTCGTACCTGCTGTCAACTTCGGTCACGGCGCCGTTAATTTTGACCACATGCGAGACACATGAGTCGCATAATGAGGGCAAAAAAGTCTTTTTCCCTCTATTAAATCCTAAATGAATAAATTCAAAATTAAAAATAAAAACTGAATTATTTTTTACTTGTTTATTAATCAAAGATCCCAATCGGGGGGGGGGGGGGGGGAAGGTTTTTTGCGTTTTCTTTGTCAACTCGCTGACTGCGAGTGTGGATTGTTATGAAATTTAGAAATTGGGATCTCTAAATTTGGGGAGAGAGCTGCAGCGGTGATCGGGTTGGTCTCGGATGCCCAAAACTAGGGCTGAGAAGACCGGAACTGGGTCAGGGACGAACCTGAGTTCCGGCCAGTCGAAGTTGAATTGCGGCGAGGAGGGGAAAGAGGTTATCTTTTTTGAACCCATGACGCCAGCTTCGGGTCTTTTAGGGAATGGTGAGGCTGCTACTGGCCTGGTGGTCTTCGTTTGTCAAGTCGCGAAGTGAGGAAGGAGAATCGAAGGGGAGAAGCTTCATGGATTTTCGGCGAGCTTTCCAGATTCCGGCCATTTCGAGACCTTCAACCGGTGGCAATAGCTTCCTCTTGACGTTGTGGACGTCCTTGTGGTGTCGGATTGTCCCAACAACGAAGCATGAGTGAGAATCGAAGGAGAGATGGTGTAGGGATTTCACGGTGGGTTTTCTTCCTTTTTCAACAACCTTCGATTTCAACTCAGATATCAAAATTGGTCTACTTGTCGAGCTCTACATGCTTCTGCACTTGAATTTCAATTTGGTTGAGATTAGGAGAAATTGGGATTTTTTGCAGGTTCGGCCACCGTGTGTGGCCACCAGGTATCATATTGTCATGGCTGGAATGGGTTTCTTCCAAATTGAAGCTCAATCCCATCACCAATCTGTATTCTCTAGAAAGCTCAAATCGGTTTGCTGGGTTTAAGATGACAAACATGAATGGGTTCAAGAACATTGCTGGGATTTCTCAGTTTTTTTTTT
>BDJD01001377.1:0-17891 GCA_002564525.1 Rosa multiflora | reverse complement strand
GGGGGGGGGGGGAAGGTTTTTTGCGTTTTCTTTGTCAACTCGCTGACTGCGAGTGTGGATTGTTATGAAATTTAGAAATTGGGATCTCTAAATTTGGGGAGAGAGCTGCAGCGGTGATCGGGTTGGTCTCGGATGCCCAAAACTAGGGCTGAGAAGACCGGAACTGGGTCAGGGACGAACCTGAGTTCCGGCCAGTCGAAGTTGAATTGCGGCGAGGAGGGGAAAGAGGTTATCTTTTTTGAACCCATGACGCCAGCTTCGGGTCTTTTAGGGAATGGTGAGGCGGCTACTGACCTGGTGGTCTTCGTTTGTCAAGTCGCGAAGTGAGGAAGGAGAATCGAAGGGGAGAAGCTTCATGGATTTTCGGCGAGCTTTCCAGATTCCGGCCATTTCGAGACCTTCAACCGGTGGCAATAGCTTCCTCTTGACGTTGTGGACGTCCTTGTGGTGTCGGATTGTCCCAACAACGAAGCATGAGTGAGAATCGAAGGAGAGATGGTGTAGGGATTTCACGGTGGGTTTTCTTCCTTTTTCAACAACCTTCGATTTCAACTCAGATATCAAAATTGGTCTACTTGTCGAGCTCTACATGCTTCTGCACTTGAATTTCAATTTGGTTGAGATTAGGAGAAATTGGGATTTTTTGCAGGTTCGGCCACCGTGTGTGGCCACCAGGTATCATATTGTCATGGCTGGAATGGGTTTCTTCCAAATTGAAGCTCAATCCCATCACCAATCTGTATTCTCTAGAAAGCTCAAATCGGTTTGCTGGGTTTAAGATGATGAACATGAATGGGTTCAAGAACATTGCTGGGATTTCTCAGTTTTTTTTTTTCCCCTTTTCTTTTGCATTTTGATGGGTTTAAGAAGATGAACATGAAAAATTGTTGGGTGGGACTAATGGTGGATTTGAATGGGAAAAGAAATTGTAGGAGGTTGAATTTAATGGGAGATGAAATCAAAATGTGCTCAGTGAAGAACATTGATCGGTAATCGATTTTGGATTTAATCTGTTTCAAGGAAGAGGATGATGAATAAGAGAGGGAAAATTGATGGTTAACGCATTGAGTATTCTCAAAAAAAGAAAAAGAAAAAGGGAAAGAACATAATTGAGGGTAAATAAGTCTTTTTCACCTCACTTACCGAGCCACGTGCGTCGCACGTGGTCAAATTGACGAAAACATGACGGAAAATGACCGCAGGTACGACGTTGATACGAAAAATTGAGTCTGGGTATCACTTTGATAACTTTTAAAGTTCGGGTATCATATTGTCAGTCACCCAAGTCTCCAGACACTATTGGTGCAAAAAACCCAATTTTGTGCATTATTAATGCTCAGTTTTACCTAATGAACAGTGATCAATTAGAAACAAAACTGATTGCAAACATCAAATGATTAATCGAACTCATACTATAAACTTCAATTGTAAAAAAGAAGCATTTCCCAATCATCCAAACCAACATTAAAAGAACAAAAGCATTCTAACCTAAGCATTCTAACCAAAGGAGTCTTCACAATTGATTTCACATTCAACTTTTTGAGGTGTGTGTAGCACTGACCACACCCAACAAACATGACCGGAGCTCCAAATATGTAAGCCATGGAAAATGTAGCTCCAACCTACACAATACATTGATTCAATTATTCACCGTTTCAATTATATATAATCCAAGCAATGAAAGAAGGCATAAACTAATATCCAAAACTATTTGCAGTTTACTTACCTCATCGTCTATAGTATCAAACAGTAACTAAGAAAAGTAAATCTTGTTATTTTCTTCAATGCTATATTTAATCTGCCACCAAACCTGCACTTAAGATAAAATATGTAATTAAGCCTAAATGTGCTTTAAAATTGACAAGAAAATTAGTAATTATGCCTCAGCTTTTACAAAGTATCAATGATCAGAAACAATTCTTACTTGATTCTCAGAGGAGAACACTGGGTGTGGTAGGAAATAGCCCTTTGTTTCTATAGAAATTCATAGGAGACCCTGTTTCCCTGTCACTGAATCTACCAATTCTTTTGGTTCCACACATAAACTCAAGTAATAAGAAAATACACATATGTTTTTACCAATTCTTTATATATTTCATTATGGTAGATTTCAAACCAAGAAATAAAGAAAGCCACAGTAACCATAATACTTCAATGTGAGCAACTGCACAGGTACCCCAAAAAGATAATAGCATGATTAACTTCCTTATTTCATAATTGTTCACAAGAACAGAACAAAAGCACAAGATTTAAACCTCTAAATATCATGCTTAGTTGTCTCATGAAAGTCTATATAGTCCTGGACAATGTAGAACATATATAGTACAATGAAACACACATGTTCATCAAGTTATCTCAATGATCAAAAACTAGTAGCCAGAATCAACTTTATCCTTTACATAATCAGTACAATGATTTAGACATGTTAAAAATTAACAGAAAGTATGTAGAACAAATGCAAATTTACAAAAATAAACCTTTGCTCAAGTTAATGGCAGAGTTGAAAATGGTGACTGTCCAATCTCAATGTACAATTTTCAGCAGCAAAACATTTTCCTCGTTCCCTTATTTTGCCAGAAAACAAGTCTCACCTTGCTGCTCATATACATTATCTAGTTTCTGGCCCATAACTAAATTATAAACTATATCTTCCAATGGCAAGTACAATATGAATAATAAACCACAAACAAATAACAAAATTGAGACATTCAGTAACTAAAGAAGTGATTTATCAGCTTGCACACAAGTAAGAAAGTAAGCCATCAATCATTATATTTTCTATATTGCTGGGAGACAATGAAGTAAGAACATGACAGTGGCTTAACTCAACATCCTCACAACGCAAGCTCCTAGCATAACTCACCATCTTGGTGGCTTAAAACTCAAGTTTAACCATTCTCTTTATTGCTTTTGCTACTATTATCAATCATACACATGCATTAGAATAAAATATATAAAAAATTCAATTAATTCGTTATTTAAATCGTAACAAGTAGAAGAAATTTTCACCGTAACGAACATGAAAGTTGAATATGACAATCAATTAAGAGTTTTTATAGAATCAATTGAACAATTGACCAACTAAAAGATATCTGAAGCTGTCACCATATTCGAACCTGACAACATGCAAACCACGGACTTTAGCAACCCAAGTATTACAATCAAAGACCACAATGATCCCTTGGAGTAATCTGGAACAGGTAACAAAGGGTAAACAGTCACACACACCTTTGAGTCTTTGACAATTGTGCGCACACACAAAATGCCTCTACCCAAATTCTATTACAAAAAGCTAGTTAGGCAATAATTCATGGAACTAATGAACCCATAAACCAAGTTCCACATAAATCTAGGCTAAGCTCTCAATGAAATGGGGAAGTAACATAAACAAGAGTTCAAATAGTTCATCAACCAAGTTTTTGCCATACTATTACAAACATTTTAATTAGCCAAGGATGGTCCTTTTAAAAAACATCAATAAGGGTGTGCCTTAACATGCACAAATCACGTTCCACATCATTTGAATAAAGACTTTCACTAATTATATATATTGCAGTATTACATACTCCACAGGGAACTAAAAATGTACTCTAAATTGCAATTTGAAACTCCATTACTAGTCTACATAAACCTAAACACAAAATCAAATTTATTCAAAAAAAAAACACACACACACAAAATCAAACTGCATTTTATGCAGTGGAAGAAACTACTAAAGATCAACACAGCTAGTTTCCACTCTTAATAGAAGCTAGGAACCACCTATTTAAACATAAACTGATAGTAGCTTGCAGTTCATAACATATAGCAGGAAAAGAAAATCCTCAAATCTATAGAAACCAAAGTCCAAATAGTGAAGCAGAATCTGATTCTTTCTCAAAGCACCTCCACTACTGCCCATTTGTAATCTTCAAGAGTCCTGTTATTTTATTCTAACCAAATAACCGCACCACCAACAGCGAGTTACAATCAACCCCATAGAGGTTTAGCTTTCTTTACCCTACCCAGAACCTTACGTTGTACTGATTAAGGAAAAAAAAATCCTTCTATACAACCCAGATTGCATTAGAGACTATACCCACAATCTTAGGCTAAGCTCTCAATGAAATGGGGAAGTAACATAAACAAGAGTTCACATAGTTTAGTACCAAAGTTTTCAACTTTCATGACCATAAACAAGTTTTAATTTATTTATGTTTGTAGAGAATCTCTCTCACATACTCAGAGTTATGCAATTGCCAACTATATATATAGTGGGAAGCCAAATTCGTAAACTATGCAAATCAAGAAAAATTGACTATTCCAAATCCGTATATGCAACTCCACGAAGTAGTAAACAAACTGAGAGCACCCAACTCAATTTTATCTCAGTTTTAAATGTAAGAAACAATGATCATCAACAAACACATTCACAAGTTTTGAGCAACCAAAAGCAGTCAGTAAAGCTACTAAATATATCCATAAAATACACAAACACTCATGATTTCTTTTAATGTTGAAAAGAAAAAGGATGAAGACTTGACAATACCCAAATCACCGATATTTGATGTTTACTAGTGACAGCTCCCCAATTATGGGCATCTAGCCCTCGTAAGGAAATTATAGGAAACCTTAACCTATAATCATGAACCACAATTAAATTAAACACTAAACGATTCTTAACAACTAAATGTAAAATCAGAAACCTAACTTAGAATCCTCCAAGCCAAAGAGAAAACTAGAACTATACCACATCGTTCGTCCTCCTCAGCAATGAACTCCCAATCCGCATCACTCATATCGATTGAATCGAAGACCCGAGCGATATCTCGAACCAGAAATGGTACACCGGATTAGAGAGATGAAGCACTCGTCCATGAGAAAGAGATGATCGCTAACTAGTTCCTCTCATCTATCTTCCTCTGCTCACTAACTATTTCTTTGGTTCTTTGTGCTAAGGCCACAAAACAGGAATTGAGGTGGAGCAGGAGTACGAGGGGGTCGCGAATAAGTTGGAGAGAGCGAGTTAGGGTTTCGACGATTGAAGAAATTCCGGGGTAGGGAGTTGAGGGGTTGATGATTAGGGATCTGACGGATGCAGGTTTCAATGGAGAGAGGGTGAAATCCACTGGACGCTTTGATTGGAGCGGATTTGCTTTTGATTCAGACGCAGAGGTTGGCTGTAGATGAAGAAGAATGTGACTTTTGTGTTACGGGAAGAGAAGAAGACCGATGAAGAAATTTTTTTCCCATGGTATTTTGTTGAAGTGTTGGAAATAACCTAATTAAGCTTCCAAATGCGTGAGTAGTCGGCTCTTTTTATTTTTTATTCATGGCTCAGACAACACATAAATGAAATTACGTTGTCTGATGCTGCACACATTAATTTGAGCTGAAGTGTGTGCAATCAAAGTTTTAGTTTTGGAGCTCAAATAAACATTTCTCATTCAAACAACACAAATAAGTAATTTATGTTGTAGGTGCTTACAATCAATCAAAATTTGTAGGTTTTTAGGAGGGGGGTGTGATGACTTAGATTTTCGTTATTTAACTTTGATAATTAATAATGGACCAGTTGTACAAATTATTGTTATTATGCTTTATTCGTATGTCGTATGTGAAGTGGAATTGTTTCGGACAATTATTTATTCAAAAAAATGTGGATTTAGGGGGAGGGGTTCAACGTTGACTTTTTATACGTTGAATTCTCCAAAAATTTCCTTCACGAAAGTTGTAGAGCGCATCGATACGAGTTTGTGAACATATGGTACGCATCAATCAGAGTTAGTATGAGAAAGTTATGGTCTGCGGAAGTTTTGAGAAAGTTAAATAAATAGGAGTTTCCATTTTTGGAAACTTACTATTTTCATTTTCTCACTTTCCATTTCCGGAAATCAGACCGTTCTCTCTCCTCACCCGCGACTGACCCGACCTGGACCCGGTGTTCCAACCTGACTTTTCTGGCGGCAAAACCTTCCAGATCAGCTCTTCTTCTCCGTGCGCTTCTCCCTGTGGCATCCTTTAGCCTCAATTCTCAACGGCAACGGCGCAGCAAGGCGGAGAAATTTAGTGTATTCAGACCCGGTCAGAAAAAGCAATTCTGGCAACATTGTGGCTTCATGCTTCCTGTTGTGAGTTCATAGGAGCCTCCCTGATCAATATGTGGTGGTTGTTTAGATCAATTTACGTAGAAATTGGTTCAACTCGGATAGAACAGTGATTCACTGTTTGTGAGGTAGTGTTCGACCATTTTTGCTTAGATTATGACTTGAGGCTAGTTATGAAAGTTCATAAGCATGCTGAGATGAAGATTTTTGATGTTGGGAGTTTTGATAAATAGTGAGTTTTGGCCAGCGGCGGTGCGCCACGGCTTGTGGTGGCGTTCTGGCGGCGTTTCGGACGTTTAAGGGATTGTTTCAGGTATTATATATCTTATACTCGTCGATACGAGCGTTTCGATATATAATACACAATTTTTGGAGTTCGTATGAATTTGTTATGATTTTTACAGTTTCGGACCGTTTGATTTATTCGATCCATGAGGATCCAAGCATTTGATCGACATGTGGTTTGGATATATCGATCGTGGAAGTATTCCGGAGACTTTGGGAGGTCTCAGAAGTGGTTTCGCCTCAATTGGCGTTACTTTGAGATTTTAGTTCAATTTGGAGATTCGAACTTTATTTAATTGTGATTCATTGACTAAATTGTTGTACTTCCTTAGGTGCTTGACAGAGTGCGTTCTGTAAGCAGTCTAGTGGAGTGAAGATGCAGCGGGAATTTCAAGGTGAGTAATCTCACAAGGTTCATTTACAAACGAAATACTTTTATCGTTTTGGGAATTATTTATTAACTGCAAACTATAGTTGGTATTAGTAGGCATTCCTGAGCAGATGACTAAGTGTGTATATATATATATATATATATATGTACATGAAATATATATGTTTTGTTGGATTTCGTTGATTTATGAAAACAATATGCATGAATGATGTTTTTTATTGTTTTGGGTGTGGCTTTTCGAAAAACAAATGATTGTGGAAATGTTGATCATTTCTATTGTTTTGAAAAGCCTTGAAATTTGTGTAACATTTTGGGTCTTGAGCGACTCCTTTAAATATTTTATTCGGAGGGACTGTGAGGACCGAGGAATTAAGGTTACAGGGTGACCTTAGTCAGTATATCGAGTAATCACGTCTTTGGCAGGACGAGTGGTTACGATTTCAGTTAGAGCTCTAGTCTGTCTACCAGTGTAATTCATGGGGTAATGTTGCAAGGTTATATCTAACTCAGGAATTTGTGTTTTAAGGAAATCAAGGTGTGAGTTGCTTTCCTTATATACTATTTTTAGGAAATCAAGGTGTGAGTTGCTTTCCTTATTTCATGGATTGAAAGAAAATAAGGTGTGAGTTACTTTCTTTAGTTGGTGTTTAATTAAGGAATCAAGGAGTGAGTTGTTTTCCTTAGTTTTGGTGTGAGTTGATTTGTGGTGGTTTTGAGTTACTCATACGAACTTTCACAAGCTTACCGGGTTTGTTGTGTGGCAACTCTGTGCACTATTTAATAGTGTAGGGGTTAATCTTGCAGGTCAGGATAATCATGGCTGAAGTTGAGGTAGCTTACTTGCAGCTTAACGGTAGGAAGCCTATTTTGTGACTTTACCGTTATTAAGACTTCCGTTGTTGTAAACTCTGAGGAGCATTTACGTTTTATTTTGTTGTTGATAATTTAATTCGTAAGCTTGTGTAATATATAACTCTGTGGAGCAAGTGTATATTGACATAGTGGGTTCAGGGCATCAGTATATACTTGGTTTAAAGGGAAAAAGATTTCCAGGTATTTTGTATTGATGGCTGAACGATCACGCATGTATAATTATGACATTATATATCAATTTTTATTTATGTTAAAAATCAGGGGCTTGACCGCCGGGGGGGGGGGGGACTGAGTAGCATTTGGAGGGCACATCTAAACCTCCCAATATATTTTCCTTGATCATACAACTCAAAAACAAAAACGGTTGTATGACATTTTGCAAGCTACACTCATACAACATATATATATATATATATATATATATATATATAACTATTATGTTGTACAATGTACTACAAGTTCGGAGCCAAATTTGAGTCATGGTAGGAGGGAAATTTGCCACTCTTTTTTTTTTTCATTTACACAACAAACCATTCTTGTAAGTGTTGTGCAATGACCTTCTAGCTAAAAGCTTCTGAACTTTAACAGTCTTATACGACGTAAGTTTTTTAAATGTGTTGTATGATTCACTTTCCCTCATCACACAACAATTTTTTTTTTCCGATGTGTAACAAGTGTTGTGTGTTGATGTTTTTGGCCTAGTGTTGGCTCGAACCGTAACCGTTTTTGTTTTAATCATGTATTAAGTTAAGACCTTATTTTACTTAGGTGATTGACGGAAAGTGTCATGTACTTTATCTCGGCTGTAAAAGAAGATGCAGCGGGATTTAGAGGTGAGTAAATCTCACAAGGTTCATTTATGAACGGAGTTACCTTATTATTTGAAATTATTTGCTAAACTGTGAAATTGTTTTCAACAATAAATATTTGTTTTAAATTATATGAACTTGATAGTTCATAGATAAGTAAAATGAAGTTTTAATTATAAAAAATAATTTTCTTGAGTTTTGTGATTGTGGACTATAGTTAGTATTAGTACCATTCTTGAGGGGATGACTCTGTGTGTGTGTGTGTGTGTGTGTACATGAAATATATATTGGTGCCGTTGTGTATGAGGTCGAATTAGTATGTTTTATGATTTCGATCATGCTATTGTTTGTGATTTGATGTTCTAAGAAAATAAATGAGTTTTGGATGCCAATAATTATTTTATTGACTTTCATATATGAGAGTTGTATGTGTAAATTTGTGTTGGGTATTAAGGTGTGAAAATAATATTATGAAATTGATTTCTATATTAATTTTTTGACTGAAATTGAGTTATGAAAACAGTATTTTGTTGCAGTCAATTATATTGTTTTGATTTGGTTTTAAATTGAAAGACCGATTATTGTAAAGAGTACTTTAAATTGTGGGACAACATTTTGAGTCATGTGAGACTTTTTAAATGTTTTCAGTATAAGGACCTGGTGTCACAGTAGTGACTAAGGCAAGTATATCGGGATACCAAGCCTTTGGCTACGTAATTGGTTATGATTCAGTTAGAGCTCTAGTCTGTCATCTGTCATTGTTTGTCATGGCATGGGAGTAATAAGGAGTTACTTGCGACTCATGAGTATACATTTTTAAAAGAGACTTTCGGGTGTGTATTCTTTCATTTATTGTCCAAAAAGAACATGGGTTTTGTATTTAAAATGTGTGTGTTCACTAGAGTTGAAAGGGTGATTTCTTGGCTTTAGCATGAGCTGTTTGATTTCTTAATTGATTTCTTGTTTGGTTTTAATGTATGCATGTGAACTACACTATACGCAGGAGTTGCTATGATTTGAACTGTGTAATTTTAGCTAATCTCCTGAACTAATTTTCTATGCGGGGATTATTGATTTTTACCTTATGTGATTGTAAGTTCGATTGTGTATTGTGGAGTTAAATGTTGTTGCTTTAACTTATTCATAAGCTTTAGTTTATTCATAAGTTGAGGAAATTATATGCATGTGTTGTTTTGAGTCATTTCAGTTGAGTTTTACTCATACAAGCTTGAAAAGCTTACTGGATTTGTTGTTGGAACCCGGTGCACTATTCCATGGTATAAGGGTTATTCCTGCAAGTCAGGGCAACCAGGGTTGAGATTGCGGCTTGTTGTTGCAGCAACGTTAGGTTTAGAACCTATTTTGTGTATCTATTGCTTTTTGTAGGTATGTTCCTTGTGAGCATTTACATTTACTTTGATACTTTCAAGTTTATGTAAACACTTGGTAATTTAATATGTAACTCTAGAGAATGATTCGGTATTGACATTTTTGGGCTTGGTTTATTTTCTTGCTTAGATTAAATGGGAAAAGTTAGTATGCAAATTTGGGTGAATTGTTGAGTTATTGGCTTATGGCGTTTCAGTTTTGAATTTCTTTATTCAAAATTTGGGGCGTGACAGTTTGGTATAAGAGCTTAAGGTACATATTTAGTGATAATCAATACTACTCTAGTGATGGCCCGTCTGCAGCGGATCCCCATCATATACTCTTCGATATTGATATAGTCATTATATATGTGGGAGTGCTAGAGTGTCAAGTCGTCAGAGCATAGGTCGTCTCTGTAAGTCAAGTGTAGGAGCATTTGTGTAGCGTCTTTTGAGTTTTATTCTTTTGAGGAATGAGAATCTCTAGACAGAACTCTTGTTTGAGATAGAAGATTTTGTTGCAGAAGTGTATCCTCCTTGTATTAGTGTTTTGGTTAATACAGTTCTTGTATATGTGACTTGTACTTGTGTTTAAGTTTTATACAAGCGTTAACCAAGTGTTGTTATGCTTCTTAGGTAATGGATCCTCAAGGAGGCAGGGCCAGGAGTAGAGGTATGGTTACCTCTCAGGAGGAGTTCTATCATGAGAAGTAGATGGTGCAACTTGTTCTACCTATTGTTGAGGCAGTTGTTGCTACTCGCCTATCTAGGCTGACTAGGGAGATCACTAGACAGGGAGTAGTGACATTTCAGGATGGTACATGTTACTTGTTGGCCGATTAGTAGATCGAGAACATGGATACCTATTTTGATATGGTCATTTGTACTAATATGGAGAAGAAGACAACTACGTTCCTGCTCCATGATGAGGCAGCATGGTGGTGAAATTTTGTGCAGAGGACTAGGGATATATCGGTTGTAATATTTCTATTTAATAAAGACCTGTCTGTTTTGTTTATCAATCATATAATTCGTCCTTCAATTTCTGCTTAAATCACCATCCCTGAGCGTTTTGCTCGCTAATCTCCACGTCGTGGTGCAAATCGGAGTCGCTCCGAGACCGGATAGGCCTGTGCTTCGTCTTCAAAACTAATCCGATCACTTGTTCTGTTCGGGTACGCCAATTCGCAATGCACAAAACCTGTTTGATTTATTGTCTCTGAGAGTCTGAAACTGACATGTCGTTTTACAGCTGAAGACCGCTGTAAAAGCGGTCTAGTTAAGCGGCAACTGCCCATTTATGTAAAAGCGGTCTAGTTAACCGGCAACTGGCGCCCGAGACCGCTGTGTTTGGCTTCCTTTTGGTCAGGGGTCCATCTCTGTTGCTCACTCTGACGTACGTTCTTACGCCATCCCCTCGTTCCATTTTACTCTTCTTTGACCTCACTGCTGACGCCATCACCACCACCAACTGTTTCCGATTCACCGAACAAACTTATATATAACTCACCCATGCACCTTCCTTCACTCACTCTGCTACTACCTGCTTCTGCTCACTCACTCACAGAGAGACATTTAACACATAGACATGGCGGGTGTGAGGAGGATGAAGCTCGGGTCACAAGGCCTGGAGGTCTCAGCCCAAGGACTGGGCTGCATGGGCATGTCAGCCTTCTATGGCCCCCCGAAGCCCGAAGCCGACATGATCAAGCTCATCCACCATGCTGTCGACTCCGGCGTCACCGTCCTCGACACTTCCGACGTCTACGGTCCCCACACCAACGAAATTCTCCTCGGCAAGGTATGTCCTTCACTCTTGTAATCGATTACTATTTATATGAGATTGCTTGGAATTCATTGAATTGATGGACCAGGCTTTGAGTGGAGGGGTGAGAGACAAGGTTGAACTGGCCACCAAATGCGGTATCAGGTTTGCGGACAACAAAATGGAGGTTCAAGGCGACCCGGCATATGTGAGAGCTGCTTGTGAAGGAAGCTTGAAACGCCTTGGTGTTGCTTCTGTTGATCTCTATTATCAGCATAGGATTGACACCCGTGTCCCCATTGAAGTCACGGTTTGATCTCTTCTGTTTTCTGTTCAATATCGCTGCATGCAGTCATTTTAAGTCATAGATGTTATTAATTACTCAATTTCCTCTTGTTTGTGGTTTTCCTAATGGAACTGAGGGCTTGACCACTACTAGATACTGTTTTTTTAGCCTCAGCTGCTTCGTATTGAATTGATCAAGTTTGAAGAGGTTGTCAATGATGAGTGTAAATGGCCCTTTACAATCTTGCTTCAGTTGCATTGCATCAAGTGATGAGGAAATAGTCCCATCTTTCAAATCTTTACACTCGGTTTGTGTAAGGATGTGTCATTCTCTGTTATCTTGATAATCAGTGATTTACAAATCATCTCTAGCCTGCCAAATTTTTTAAGTTGCTTTTAGTACCAAGGCTTTGATTCTATAAATTTAATTCTATTGTTCTATTAGTCTTCTTGTTGGCAATATAAGTCTTGATTATATGAAAGAGAGGCTTTTTCTACGAACATTGTGAAGGAAAAATTTTGTTACAATGGGAAACTAATTGATACAATTGACTGTGCAGTGAATAATTTATAGCAGTAATGACAAAATTATCATTCAGCAAATATTGTTTGATGATCCTCATTTTGAGCAATATTTGGTCCCATCACTTACGGTTACAAGTAGTTATCACTCGGTTTGTGTAGGGAGTGTGATAAGTAATATTAATTGAGATTATATTAGTTTGAAAACCAAGGACCCCCAAGAAAATGAAAGCATTATGGCATCAGGTAGGAGATTGGTGATTAATGTGATTGCCGATTATGACTAAACTGCAGATCATTTTCAAGTCTGAATTTAAATCAAATGTGCACTGTTTTTGAGCTTCCATTTGCTATGTTTTCTAGTTGACTAGTTTGCTTCTGTTATCTTATCCATATGTCTAGTTGCTTGTGTTATCATCCCCATATGTATATGACTTATGTTATGCCCTATGTATAAGCGAAATTTACATTATGACACGACACCTATGAAGAGAAGTACATGTTGATTAGAGTTGCATCCTTTAGTACTACAGGTCTACAGTACAGCCAGAAATTTATAATCTTTAATCTGTATGGAAAGATTTTGTGAACTACCATTTGTTAAACACAAAAGCCACTGCATTCTATCATCATTTTCAGTGTATATCATTTCCAAATTTGTTAAATCACATAATGTTCTGTATTATCTTGTAGCTTATGCATCTTCCCTACTAGACTATTAATCTTTTGTTACTGTGATGCGTCAGTCAGTTATTTTGAGCAAGCTCTACTTCTTAAATTCCATTATTTTGTCTTTTACAAGGTGGGGGAGCTCAAGAAGCTAGTTGAAGAGGGTAAAATAAAGTATATTGGTTTGTCTGAGGCCTCAGCTTCCACAATAAGAAGAGCCCACGCTGTTCATCCAATAACTGCTGTGCAGCTGGAGTGGTCCTTGTGGTCAAGAGATGTAGAAGAAGAAATAATCCCTACTTGTCGGTAAGGCTTGACGGAGCTACGTAGATTATTATAGAGTACGTTGCTAGCAATTCATTGATATTACTGTCCCAAATTTCGCAGGGAACTTGGCATTGGCATTGTTGCATACAGTCCTCTAGGAAGAGGATTCTTATCATCGGGGGCAAATATCATCGAAAATCTTTCCAATGATGATTCTCGAAAGGTTGGTTACACAAATATTAATTGTGATGTGCATGTGCATTTGATAATAAACTTATGGAGCTGATCTCATGTCTCGTCCTTCTATCTCCTTGAAAGTTCTTAAATCTTATGTTTGTAGTTGACCTTTAGTAATCTGTGTTTGTGTGTCCTGGTTGACTTCATTCAGTAGTCTGTTGTAATTCCAGTATCCAAGCCTTAATGTATCACTCTCGAGAGGATCACTACGTGATTAAATTTAATAAGTATTCATAATATGTTTTGAGCTGTAGTTTCTGAGAGGAGGTATTGCAAATTTGATTTAGGACAAATCATTTTTGCCCTCTCGCCGCACAGCGTAACTATAGTTTTGGAGCTCGTCACCCCCGCTAATTGATTATTTGACAAGTCAAAGTACACTGTCATGCTTGTTGAGAATATATACATCCCACATGGGAAAAATAGGACCTTGCCTATGGGTTTATAAGGATTTGGGCTACTCCATCCATTGCCAATTGGTTTTGGATGCGAACCCTAGATTACTTTATCAATGCTTACCCAACAAAAGGTTTTCGTATTATGTTTGAGTTATGTTCAATCTGCATATTAGTGCCTTTGGATATCATTTGGTTTGAAATAGCTATATTTCTTGATGCTCAAATCTGTACTGCGTTGGTTGCAGGATATGCCCAGGTTCCAAGCTGAAAACCTAGAGCATAATAAAACAATATTTGAGCGAGTAAGTGATCTTGCAGCAAGGAAGGGTTGCACCCCATCTCAACTAGCCCTGGCCTGGGTTCATCACCAAGGAAATGATGTGTGCCCTATACCCCGAACCACCAAGATTGAGAATTCTAACGAGAACATTAAGGCTCTGTCTGTGAAACTGACACCAGAAGAAATGGCTGAGCTTGAATCTTTTGCTTCCGCCGACGCTGTTAAGGGCGACAGATATCAGTCTGGCTTCAGCACTTGGATGAACTCTGAAACTCCACCACTGTTTTCATGGAAAGCCACATAAGTAGGTGCCTAGATTCTCCGAGTTATGTCACAATAATGTCTCTTTGTGCCTTGAGAATTTGGTGGATTTTTATTTTTGTTAAAAGACTTGGTGGTTTATGAAGTCACCAGAGTAATATGTTTAATGTTTGTCCTTGAAACAATAAAATGTTCTGTATTAAAATTTAATTTTTATAACTTGCCTGAGTATCCGAGTTCGTGTGTTTGGTGGGATGGTAAGATAATGATTTTCTATTTGAAACTGGATGGAGGTCATGTGTTCGAGCCTCATCAAAAATGGGGTTAAAATAAATTAAAAAAAAATTTGTCCGAGTATCCAGCAATAACAAAATATCTAAGGCGAACAAAAATTCTGAAATTCTTTCGAGTTAAAAGTGCTTAAATAGTACATCCAAATCCTTAGAGTGTCATTCTTCGTTACTTGACTTGTTTATCAAGTCTTTTGTTTGCTTGTCTCTTTGAGACATAATTTCTATGGCGTTAGAAACCTTAATTAGATTATATTATCTCTTTTGTAAAAAAAAAATGATAAAAAAAATTAAACAAAAGTGTGAAATATTTTATATGCCGTTTTGGCCTCAATTAGATGATATTATCTCTTTTATTAAAAAAAAAAAAAAATTGTTGTGTGATGAGGGAAAGTGAATCATACAACACGTTTACAAAACTTACGTTGTATAAGGCTATTAAAATTATGAAGTTTTTAGCTAGAAGATCATTGCATAACACTTACAAGAATAATTCGTTGTGTGAATGAAAAAAAAAATAACGGCAGATTTTCTTCCTAGCTTGACTCAAATTTAGCTTTAAATTGATACTACATAGTACAACAGAATAGTTATATCTGTTGTATGAGAGTAGCGTGCAAAATATCATACAACAGTTTTTGACTTTGTGTTGTACGATCAAGAGGGAAAGGTTTGGACGTGCCTATATTAATTTGGCCCAAAATAGCACTCATTCCCTCTCAAGACCTATAAATTTTGATTAAAATATATTTGGTAATTGATGATCCCACAACCAAATGACTTATTTGTGTTGTATGAATGAGTAATGCCTAACCTAGCACCAAAATTGTCAAAGTATTTGCATATAGGCGGGAACTTTTCCTCACTACTAGAATTATGCTCATAAACATCACGACAATTAAATCGGTGAGAAATACACGTGATGTAAAACAATATCATTAACATCGATTCCTCAAAGTCTGATTTGTATGCATATATGATATAACATAACTGGCATCGCTTTTTAAAATAGCCCGTGACAAAAGGGAACGTCTTCCATGCTCGGAGCTTTGCATGCTCGTCTTGTTTGGGCCCAGACACGTGCAGCTCACATGTCAAAATAAAAAGAGGAAATGTTGAAGGGAAATGCTTAGCCGGTTCCCAGTTGAGGTTGGGTGAAAAACTGAAAACTACCCACGACTGGACAACCCCATTCTCTTAAGCCGACTGCGACTCTGCTAGGTTCCTCTGAAGTCTGAAGACCCATACTTCTGTTCATCTCCTTTTCCCTACAAGAGCAAGGACATGGCCTGAGGTAGATTAGGAGTTGACGAGTAGCTCTGGTTCGAGGTCCGACCTGAGGCAATCGATTAGCTACTGGCGCGGGAAAATGATCGACTTCGTTTGCTGCAGCAGCATCAGATAGGACTCATAGGAGGAACGCAAGCAACAATACTCAACAATAGCCATCGGAGACGAATCAGAAACTCAGGAATCGCTGCCTGAAATTGGAATCACAGTGAAATCCGATGTCACCCAAAAACACAATTTCGTCAGAACCCAATCGAATTCAAAAACTATTTATACTAGCATGTAGAGCATGACGAGAGGATTAAGTTTCATACCACATGCAGCTCAATCCGTAGCCAGGGTCGCCGGAAAACGTTGGAGAACCGTCGGGGAAGCTTTAAGCTGTCCAGCTTCGTTCCTTCGTTGTCCATTTTTGAATGGACAATCTGAGATCAGGAAGAGATCGGCGTCAATGATTCAAAGCTAATGCCGGTGTTCCGCCGCCGTTAGATGGCCTGACGGCGAGAGTACGACCGGGTCGCAGTACCGGGTCAGAGACTCTGGATCTCTCGATCCCTCTACATCATTGATCTGATCGAAGGCTGATATATAGTCTCTCTTTAATTAATAAAGCGGTGATATTCGACGGTTCGGATTGCACCAATTGATTTTCGAATTTTCTTTAATAATTTCTCAAAATTCTAAAACTTTCAAAAATCACAATAAATAGATCGGGTGTCTCAAAAATTTTCTCAAAATACCCACGGACTCTTGACGTCGTGTACTTTATCATCAAACCTTAAATTGAGGAATTCACAGCATGAAAATTTTTGAAAAATATTTTTGTGCGCCTTTACAATTTCCAAGATCAATAACTAATTTTTGCACTATCTCAAACCTATAAACCCTTATATTTCCCTAAAAGGAGTTGAATCACGATGATCACATCCAAAAGTTGTTGGACCGCAACAAATTCTTATATGCTTACTAGTGTGATCTAACTTGTTTATTACTTATATGAAAAAATATACATTCTATAACTAACAAGGTGGAGGAAATATAATCTATCAAAATTGACCGTTGGATGTTATCATGACAAGGAGAAATGATCGTGGTCAAAATTTCAGCTATTTTCGTCGTCGTTTGAATCTCAATCTACTAGGTCAACCATAAATCCTATATACCAAATAAAACTAATATACACATAACCGCTCACTCACAACTTCTTTTTTCAATTCGTCAACTCTCACACTCTCATGAGTATGAGATATATCAACAAATGTAAAAATTTTAGAAAAATTATTTGCTCGTGACTCATCTCTCCTTGGAGAAATATAAGCGCGTAAAGGGTTGATCAATTTATTTGATGTCAAAAAGACGGCGGATCGGGTTAATTTTTTTATACAATACCCATTAATATGCTATAAATACATGAGTAATCTCAAATTTATCAATTTTCAATTTGGATTGTATGGATCGCACAAAATCTTTGTATGCCTACTAATATAGTCTAACTTAATTATTATTTATATGGAAAAGTATGCCTCCCATAACCAATAAGGTAGAGAAATAGAATCTATCAAATTCAACCGCTGGATGTTATCATGACATAGAGAAATATTTATGGTCAAAATTTAAGTTATTTTCGTCGTCGTTTGGATCTCTATCTACTAGGTCAACTATAAACCCTAAATATCACATAAAACTAATATTCACATAACCGTTCACTCACAACTTTTTTTTTTCTATCTGTCAGCTCTCACACTCTCGTGGGTATAAAATATATCAACCAATGTAAAAATTTCAGAAAATTTATCTGCTCGTGACTCATCTCTCC
>BDJD01001375.1:239923-257733 GCA_002564525.1 Rosa multiflora | reverse complement strand
CCACTCACATGCACGTTGTGGCTTCAGCTAGAGTCACGAAGATCCTACTTTTCTTGTACTGTGTGTGTATATATATATATAAAAGTTTGCTCAGGTGCGGATATCTGCACCGAAGAAAAAGGTGCGGATTTCCAGTTTTGATCTACTTTCTGATCACATTTTTATATTTTAGCCGTTCAGTTTTTAGATCCTAATGTATAGATCATCTCTACAAAATTTCAGCCAATTTGATGATCGTTAAGGCATCCAAAATGACAATTTACACGAACGGACAGAATCTGTCGAACCGGAACCGTTCGTATTTATAATGGTAAATTGCAGTTTTGGATGCTTTAACGATCACCAAATTGGCGGAAATTTTGTAGAGGTGATCTATACATTATGACCTGCTGTATATATATATATATATATATATATATATATTTATATATATATATTGGAGGCTGCTGTTTCTAAATTTAAGCAAACAACAAAAAAAAAAAGTTGTTCTTTTCACTATTTCCCTTTGCTAGTTACACTGAGGAAAAGCTGTTTCATGAGACATGAATCCTGCAGACGAGGTTCACATTTGATGTATTATTTTGAGGGGAAAAAAAAGCTTTAGTTGCTAATTCTTACCACCAGGGTTGGACCCATTTTTTCCCTTCGTTAATTGTTCATCATCTTCCTCCTACTCTTTCAACGATTCTACAAAATGCTCCTTGAAAAAATCTAGAAAAAGATAAAATCAATTCCAAAATTAAGAGGAAGTTTAGACTTTATATTTCCTCATGCGATCGGATTAGTTGGTTCTAGGTCATTGGAAACTGCTGTCACGATCTTGCTATACATATACTCACCGAAATTTTTTGTATTCGTCAGAATTTTATTTTGTGGTAGTTTATTTTTTTCCGCCCCCAAAGCAAAATATTTCTGCGTCCGCCACTGCCAAAGTCGTTGACATCTTAGACGAAAGAAAAGAAGATGTTGGCATTCATTGGCTGAACTGTTTCTTTGAGCTTTCCACCAATTGTTAAATCACTTGCTATCTTTGATGCTTCAGGTCTTGGAGGTCCTTTGGGGAAGGAGGTGGGAGGTTTGGGGTTGGGGGCATGGGTGCAGCAGGTTGGAGATATAGGAAAGAGAATTAAACAAAGGAGTAGAAATCTTAGAAAGTAATTTCTTTCCATCTGGATTCATCGTTGCACGATTCCTTATTATGGCATGGCTAGTCCGTACATATGATGGAGTTTTTTACTAAACTGCATAACCCAGTTAAATGTATGAAATTTATGACACCACCTCTAATATTTATAGAGAAGCTTATCTTCTTGAAGGCATGACCAGGAGGCAGCCTTAGGCTTTCTATATTCTTTTTCAAGTCTCTACTGTATGTAAGAGGATAAGACCCACATTCTAATAAAGCTTGTAGAATGAACACTTTGCTGGGGTGGTTGTAGTGCCATTACAGAATGCATTTTTAGAAATGGGTTTGTTCTGTTTTCTTTTGGCATTTGAATACATGAGTTGATAACCTTGGTAACCGTGATGTCAGTACGTAACTCCCTTTATCAGGCTTTCACTTTAACTTTTAGTCCATTGGACTATGGTTTCATATTGAGTAAAACACCTGGAAGGTTGTTCAATTGGTCTAGTAAACATTATATGCATAATGCATGCATATGCATATGCATTCTGGATCAAAGTGGCAGACTGCGCAATCTCATTTCCAAAATAATTCTTTGATCGTTAAATATTAAATTACTTCCTGTTTTATTTAATTGTAATTTATTTATATGGACACGTGTGTAATCTGATCAACTGCCATATGTATGGCTGCGATTGCACATAAGGTGTTGCATAATGGCCACCACATTATGAGATGTTAATCTGAGAATTGAGAAATAGAACAAAGGCTGCAACATATAGCCATTCTCTCAAAACTTTCTCTATCCAAAAACACAATATCGAACATGGTATCAGAGATTCAGTTTTGATCCAGATCTGGGCATCGCAATTGCAACAGGGAGATTTCAATTGTGAAATCCCATATTCGATTACAGCGAAATTATAGCTGGGTCGAGTAGTAGCGGTGAAATTCGCGCTCCAATCTTCACGGGTGATAGCTATGATTTTTGGAGAATCAAAATGAGAACCTTTATTAAATCTCATGATTTATGGAGTTTTGTTGAAGAAGATTTCAAAATCCCAGAAGATACATCGTAGTTATCAGCAGCCTAGAAGCAAATCTTGAAGGACAACATCATAAAAGATGTAAAAGCTCTCGCTTGATTCAAAATGCAGTGTTAGATGAGATATTCCCAAAAATCTCCAATGAAGAGACAGCAAAGACAACTTGGGAGGTGCTACAGGAAGAATTCAGAGGAGATCCCAAGTTAAGATCTATAAAGTTAAAATCTTAGGCTAAAAACACTTCAGTCCCTGAACTTTTGCTGAAAAAACACTTCAGTCCCTTGCCTTTTAATTTGACATGTTTACTCCATGTTC
Organism: Rosa multiflora; assembly: GCA_002564525.1. Lineage (NCBI taxonomy): Eukaryota > Viridiplantae > Streptophyta > Magnoliopsida > Rosales > Rosaceae > Rosa > Rosa multiflora. Next base: position 255,246 of record BDJD01001375.1, on the reverse strand, counting down.
TTTCAGTTTTACACCTAATAGGTTCATTCCATTAGACTCCGTTAAATAGTACCGTTAACTCCCTATTTTAAGAATAAAATTACTATTATAGCCCTGACTTTCTCTTTCTTTAATTTTTTTAATTATTTTTATTCTTCTCTCTTATTTTTTTTCTTGTGATTCGCACTAATAAAATTACTAATTTTTTAATTATTTTTATTCTTCTCTTTTATTTTTCCTTTCTTTAATTTTTTGTTACTTTTATTATTATTATTTTTTTCATTTGCACCAATAAATTACAAAATTTTTTAATTGTTTTTGTTATTCTCTTTATTTTTTTATTCTTCTCTTTTAAGGATAAAAATTACTATTATATTCCACCCCTTGTTTCTTCTGTTATGACTAATTTTATTGGGTATTTGGGTGAGCCAGAGAAGAAAAAAAATATTTATAACCAATAGGTCTATTGCATTACACTCTATTAAATTATGCCGTTAACTCTCCATTTTAAGGATAAAATAACTATTATAGCCCTGACTTTCTTTTTCTTTAATCATTTTAAATGGTTTTTATTCTTCTCTTTTATGTTTTTCCCTTCTGATTCACACCCACTACAAGAAAAAAGGCTTTTTGCAAGGAATTTTTTCCTTGTAAAAAGCTGGAAATTCGTTGCATTAACCCAAATGCAAGGAATTTTCCTTGCATTTGAGTCCTTGCAAAGAGGCCCTTGCAAAAGAGCAAATACAACAACTTGAAAATTCCTTGCATTTGAGTTTGCAAATGCAAGGAATTATTAATCTCAAATGCAAGGAATTAACACCTGAGGTTAACTATGGTTAGCTGATATACAAGGAGAATTCCTTGCATTTAGTTAAAAAAAAATTATAAAAAAAAAATCAAAACTGAATAAAAGAAAATACCCCAATTGTCATTCCAGATTTTTTTTTATTCATTGAATTAAAAACAATTAATTAGTTTGTTTGTACATCAAAAATTGCAATTTAACAATATTTCACTTAACCACATAACACTTCTAGTTCCAGATTCAGACAAATGACGCTTAGAGGCGTTTGACACAGAAACTTGAGACAATTTGTCTGTATCTTTGCTTAGTGTCCGTTCTTTCAATGGCATAGTGCCGGAGCCACTCCCCAATATATACCTGAATAACAGAAGATGGGAAAAGCTGAGAAACAGCATGGCCAGAAACATGGCAGATCACTCATAGAAGCAACTAATGATTAGGACATATAAGTTCATTTACAATAACTCGAGAAAAAAGAAAAAAAACAATGTTCAAGATGCCTGAACACATAATTGAACTAACCTGTGCAGACCTCATGATCTTAGTATCAGAATCACCCAGGGATTCTCCAGTGTGCCATGTAACCAGCCATTCGAGGGATTGCAAACAAAACTGGGAAGAACTCCGTTGGAAATCTGATTGCTCTGTTTAACAAGAAGTCAATACTTTCTTACCAATTACAAACAGGAACCTACAAGCTTTCATATCTTTATACAAGGACAAGTACCTATATCTGAACCAGAGTAGAAATCAACATTTGGATACAGCTTTCTGTTAACAAAATACTCATCAAATAGTGCAGCTTTCTCGAGCTACCTGCAAATCACAGTAGATAACTGCGCTCAGACTTTATGGTGTTTATTCAATTTAATAGTTACCAATAGTATAAAAATATTGTTGAGGCATTATAAGACAGCGGTTACATTGAGTCATTGATGCATTATATAGCATTATAGCTAAAGAGTTCTTTCACAGATTTCAAAATCTGGTATGTTGACCAGATGTGTATTTACAATTTTGCAATTAGCAGAACCTAACCAACTTTAGGTAAAAATGGTTAGATTTGGCCTTTGCATTTCCAAAATGGATTCAAAGGCATAAGACGATATGTGTTTATGTGAAAAGTGGTTAGCCAAACTTACCATTACATATTAACTTGCATCCTTGGTGGCGGGAAACGGGCTCGTTTGGCAACTCATTTGAGCAGCTGTTGGATATCAAAAATAATGATCAGCATGAAAGTCAGTTAAAAGTTCATATACATATGTAAATAGCTGAATTGAAATGTGAGGTTCACATATAAACATGAATGTAGTTTAAGGTTATTATTGCCGTATTGACATCTTAACAGCTCTTTTGTGATTACCATCTTAATAGCTTTTTTGTGATTACCATCAAATGTTGCTGAAATCTCATGTTGGGCTTTGTGGACCATTGCAAAGCCTGGCCATGGTATGTGAAGTTGAACAGAAAGAGTCTACGTCTCTTATAACTGAAGCCATTCGACTTCCTGCCAGGAAAGTTGTTCAGTGGGATCCTGATACCATTCTGCATCCAATGAGCTCTAATTTTGTCGCCTGAGGAAGATGAAATAGCAAAACAAAAAGCTGGCGTAAGTTTCATTTTTTTTTTCTCTTTTCAGCAGTCATATTGGAAAAAAAAAGTAGCATGAGTGTTCAGTCCTTCTAATACAATAAGCAGCAAAGTAATGACTATGCCATATTGCCATTATGAATTGAGACAGAGAGAAGTTATGGATCACTGTTTTCCAGAAACCAAATATAAAAAATTATGGTAGTAAAAAATAAAACTTTCCATGAAGAATTAAGACACTAAATGGACAACCTCAGTAAAAAAAAGCAAGAAATGAATGTAGCAATGAGCCATAAGTACCTTCTCCAAGCACTTGCTGGAACTTCTATGATCACCATTCATATAATAGGCATTTGCAAGATTAGCTGTTATATGTCCTGGTTTAGGATCCTCATTCAAAGATGCTAACAAATACTCCTCTGTAACATTTAAGTGAAAAAAGCAAGAAATGAATGTAGCAATGAGCCATAAGTACCTTCTCCAAGCACTTGCTGGAACTTCTATGATCACCATTCATATAATAGGCATTTGCAAGATTAGCTGTTATATGTCCTGGTTTAGGATCCTCATTCAAAGATGCCAACAAATACTCCTCTGCAACATTTGCCCTTATATGTACTTATAATGACGCAGGTTCTTCGACCAGAGTATTATGATGATAAAGCAGCACTCTACAAAAATTGACTGCCATCCAGGAGTCAGCATTGTAAAAGCTTAAATAGTAGACTGTTAGAAAGCAATGAAAGAGTTTATGAAACTTGGAACCAAACTCATCAAAACCATACCTGCAACAACAGGACCATATCGACATAAAAGAAGGGGAGGATAATTGATTAAGGCGGTGGGATGATTTTGATCTTTGAAGATCAACTGCTGGAAATAATTTTACTGAAAATAGCCTAATTCCACTGAAAATAGAACATGCAACAGTTTCAGGTTAGAGAAGTATAGGAGGTCAAAACATATAAAAGAAACCACCATGTTGTTAAAAAACTGTAATTCATCGAACATTTAGCATGAAAATAATCCCGAGATATCAGTGTAAGATAATAAGAATATAAAATTAAATACTATCACTTAGCATAATTTTGAAATGTTAGCAATGTTTGAGTTAACCATTATTCATACTGGCAATGAGATTCACTCTTAAATTGACTGTTCTATTTTGTCTATCAGTTAATACTTCGATCACTCGAATGATATTAAAAACTTAAACTCAGATAGGACATTATACCTGTATGCACTCTTCCTCACTCAAATAATTGTCTGCTTACTATAATTTTGAACATGCAAAATATCTTTGAGTGCAATGGTACTCTATAAGATGTACGAATAAAGGAAAAAAATATGAACACAAAACAAAATGAAAAGAGAAAAAAGGGATCGATCTTGTGGATTAAAGAAACCAACAATATATAATCATGATGGAGCACAAAATGAAAATATGATCGAGGATAGAAAGAACTGGAAAGAAGGAAATGGGGATTTACCTCAACTAATAAATCTGTAATGGAGTCTGGGTTTGAGCCGTGTTGATCTGAGAAGCAAATGAAGAAGATTTGAACCCGGCTGGTAATTAAAGATTCAAGATTGGACCAAAGTCGATCGATCTGTAGAAAACATATATATACTGACATTAGGTAGCTAGTATATATAGTGTGCAAATGAAATATGAAACGGACTGCGTTTGCGTTGAGTTGGATTAGCAAAATTTGAACTGACTGACTAAGAAGGAACAGAAAGAGAAAGTCTGTAAAAATCACATACCCATTACCGAAACATCGGAATAAAGCAACAATGGTATCACTTCATTATACCACTGAAATCCATAACCAATACAATATACAAAACAACAACAAAGACAACTGGAAATGTTTTATACATAAAGTTTATAATCATTACTACGTACGGTAGCCACTGTATGCTCTATCCATGTCAATGTTATGTTTCTTTGGATTTAGAAAGTGCGAGAAATAACTGCTCAGCAAGAGAAAAAGCATGATTCTCAAAGCTTTATCGCTAGCTATGGGATTTATTAGATGGAATGAAGCTGTAATTGATTTGAGGTAAAACTATGTCAAAGTTTTGGAAATTCTTTCATTAGCAAAAATGATAGAATTTGGGAGCACCCTTCTCCAAATTTATTGAAGAACCTTGCACAGAACTTTTCTCACCAGTAAACCATATGCTAAAACGATTACACAAAAACAATAAAGTTGGTGGATGCTCCCTGCAAATTCAGAAAATTTGTTGTTCCTTTGCAGAATATAGGAATTCATGCAGTTGGCGTTTTATCAATTAAACACTAACTCGGCCTTGAAATTCAGTTTATAATCAGAGGTATGATAGACTCAAACAAAGAAGTATCAGGACAACTTTGTCTTTATCTAGGTTCAGCTCTCTTTTGCAGAACATATGTTGTTCCATGCATTACCAAGTTATTTTTGATATTCATAGCTAGAAGCAACTGAATTTTAGTTTTACGTAACTATATATCACTATATGGTCAGATAAAATAAAGCAAAAAACAGTTAGAATATGAAGTGTGTTAGATAATCAAGTCACTATTACCTTATTTCTTCTTCAGATACGACAGTTGCCAGATTGGAACAGATATGTGCTATGCAACCAACATTTTACTTCATGTCCAAGAAGTCTGATCTTTCCTCCACTCTGGCAGAACGTCTTTTCTTTGTAATTTGTTGTACCGCCTTTGCAACTGCAAATCGATTTCCATTAGTTCATCCTTTAAATTCATCAATTACGAACTCTGTTTAACACCAACACACAAACAATATAAACCATAAACCAATGGAAGATGCACAATAAAAGCAAAGGCATAAGAACAAAACTTGAAGAGTAAGATATTATAAAGCTAGCTGAAGACATATGATTATCTAATCTAATCCCTTGGAGAAATCTACCTAACAATGTTTAAATATAAACAATTCATCAATTACGAACTCTGTTTAACACCAACACACAAACAATATAAACCATAAACCAATGGAAGATGCACAATAAAAGCAAAGGCATAAGAACAAAACTTGAAGAGTAAGATATTATAAAGCTAGCTGAAGACATATGATTATCTAATCTAATCCCTTGGAGAAATCTGCCTAACAATGTTTAAATATAAAGGTTTCGACTTATGGGTTTTGCAGGTCGGGATACCTGAGAGTTGTTTATAGTCTATAAATATACTCATTTATTTCAGTTGTTGAGGCAAGGAAATTGAAACATTTAATCGGAAACCAGACTTTGATGAATTACCAATTGTTGTGAAACCAAAATCATATTTCTTTCAGTTCCTAGGAAGCTAAACAGAGCATAAAGGAGAATCAGAAATCGGTATTTACCTGAGAGTGGGAGTTTTTAGTTTGGAGAGACTGAAGCAATGAAAATGGAGAGGCCTCGATCGGTGGCTGCTTTGGCTTTAATCTCTTTTATATATAAAGCGAGACTTCCATTGCCTGCAAAAACTTCAGTCCATCACGGCGTCACCGTCGAAGAAAGCAAAGGCGTCGTGCGGCCATGCCGGAGAGACACAGAGAGAGAGAGAGAGAGAGGAGAGCGGGGCTGCGAGGGAGATAGAGAGGCGAGCTTTAGTCGAAAACTTTTAGGTCAGATCGCGTTTTAGCCTCCTAGGACGAGTTTCTTAAAAAAAAAAAGGGACGGAAGGCCTAGTCGTCGACTGCCCAGCGCCCAGCCCGGCCGATTTTCACCCTCACGCCTAGCTCGATCGACTAGCCGATTTTTGCCACTGACAGTTGGATTTGGGGTTTTCATGTTTTGGGTGTATTCTTCATCGATCTAGAAGGACCAGAGAGAACTTTTGTTTCTTCTTTTTCTAACTAGAGTCAGTCGAGTGACAAAGGCTCTGAGTGTCCACAAATAAAAACAAGGAAGCGAGTTAGATCGTTGCAATTGTGGTTTGGAGAGCGCTAAAAAATCCCGCCCAACAATAATTGCAAGGATTCTAAATCTATATACAAGGAATTTACCATTTTTTAGATTTGAGAAGACCAAGTAAAAGGAATTGTTGCATTCCTTGCAAACTCAAAGAGCCAGATGCAAGGATTCACAAAATTCTTTGTATAAGTCAACCAATTGCAAGGAATTTTGACTCCTTGCATATAAACCCGTTGCATATACCCAAATTTCTTGTAGTGACCAATCCCTTTATAAAGGTCGTACTAAAATTATGACTATTTTTTTCTTCTCCAGCTCACCTAAACACCCAATAAAATTCGTCATAACAAAAGAAATAAGGGAGGGAATATAATTTTTACCTTAAAAGAGAAGAATAAAAATAATTAAAAAATTAGTAATTTTATTAGTGTGAATTAGAAGAAAAAAATAAAAAAGAAGAATAAAAACAATTTACAAATTTTAGTAATTTCATTGGTGCGAACTAGAAGAAAAAAATATAAGAGAAGCATAAAAAAATAAAAATAAAATAAAGAAACCAAAAATAAAAGAGAAGAATAAAAACAATTAAAAATTAGTAATTTTATTGGTGCGAATCACAAGAAAAAAAATAAAAGAGAAGAATAAAAATAATTAAAAAAATTAAAGAAAGAGAAAGTCAGGGCTATAATAGTAATTTTATTCTTAAAATAGGGAGTTAACGGCACAATTTAACGGAGTCTAACGGAATGGACTTATTGGGTGAAAAACTGAAAGAACATGGAGTAAACATGTCAAATTAAAAGGCGAGGGACTGAAGTGTTTTTTCAGCAAAAGTTCAAGGACTAAACAGTATTTAGCCCTAAAATCTTTAAGGCATGATTTTGAATACACAAGAAAGATGATGAATTGCTTAAAGATTACTTTACTAGATTGTCTAATGTTATGAACCAAATGAAAAGCTATGGAGAAGATTTACCAAATAAAAGAGTTGTGCAGAAAATACTCACAGGAATTCAAGAGATTATGGGGTCAATCAAAGCTTTTGATTAGTGATTAGATAGACATGCTGAGAATGCAACAGAGTACATTTCAAACTCTTAGCATCGGTTCAAGAGATAGTCAATCTAACCATTCCAAGTTCAAGAAGAGTTAGAAAGGGAAGAATAAGAAATGGGAAGGAAAAAGTAATGCTGAAGTGAAGCAAAATTATGCAAACAGCACTACTTCTTCTCAATCGCAATGCGAAATTTGTAAAAAGTACCATCATGGAGTCTGTTGGTTCAAAGGGAAGACAAAGTGCTCAAATTGCAACCATTTTGGCCATGTACAGAAGGATTGCAACTACAAAAGAATCCAACAAGCCAACTATATTGAGCAAGTAGATGCAAAGCAAGCAGATGTAGATGGAAACCGATTCTTTGCATGTCAAGTTGCAACGATGCAAACGGATGATAATGTTTGGTATATAGATAGTGGGTGTAGCAATCACATGACAACAAATAGGTCTCTCCTCATTGATATTGATACCACCATAACAGCCTGAATGAAAATGGGAAATGGAGCCTTGGTTCAAGCAACTGATAAGGGTACACTTGCAATTGAAGTCAAGAAAGGGAAAATGTATATAAGAGAATTAATGTTGGTTCCGGGATTGGACCAAAACTTGCTGAGTGTAGGACAAATGATGGGGACATGGGTATTTCTTGTTGTTTAGTGACGATGAAATTGACATCTATGATGATAGAAAGTTTAAGAATCTTGTTGTAAGGGTGAAAAAGACAAGGAATAGAAGTTTTCCACTTACCCTTAAGTATTTTGATCACATTGCTATGAAGGCGGATGTTGAAGATTCTACTTAGCTATGGCATAAGAGACTTGGACATTTGAATTTCCAAAATTTAAAGCAATTGCAACAACATAATATGGTTTACAGGCTACCATCAATCCATGAAGCAAATGAGATATGCCAAGGTTATGCAATTGTTAAGCAACATAGAGAAGCATTTCCAAAGGAGAAAGTGTGGAGAGCATCCAAACCCTTGGAACTCATCCATTCAGATGTATGCGGACCAATGAAGACTACAACTCACCCTGGAAACAGGTATTTCCTAATTCATTGACAATTGCACTAGAATGGTGTGGTTATACTTTCTTAGACAGAAATCAGAAGTATTCACAATGTTTAAGAAGTTCAAGATGATGTTCGAAAACCAAAGTGGGTTTCAAATAAAAAAATTGAGAAGTGACAGAGGTGGTAAGTATACCTCACATAAGTTTGGTAAGTTCTATGAAGACATCAGATTTGAAAGGCAACTCACAGCTACATATACTCCTCAAGAAAATAGAGTGCTGAGAGGAAAAATAGGACAATTGTTAAAATGGAAAAGTCCATGTTGCATGAAAGAAAATGCCTTACGATTTCTGTAAAGAAGCTACAATTATAGCAGTTTACCTGCTAAATAGGTGCCCTACAAAAGCATTGGAGAAAATAACTCCATTTGAAGCTTTTAGTGGAACAAAACCCTCGGTGAATCATTTCAAGGTGTTTGGTTCAATTTGCTACGCTCATGTGCCCAACCAACTTAGACACAAGTTTTAAGAATCAAATAACAAGTTTATCTTTGTAGGATAGAGTAGTAGTACAAAAAGCTACAGATTGTTCAACTTGAAGACAAAGAAGATAGTGATTTCCAGAAATGTCATCTTCAATGAGAAATCATCGTGGAATTTGGGAGACAAGTTCGGAGCATTATGCTACAATTCTTGCAAATGAAGACGTCAATTAGGAAGAAGATGATGCAAATGAGGAACTAGTCACTCCAATTACACCTCCTCAACCTGCATATGTAAGTTCTCAGTCAGCACAATCACAGACCTCCAATCAAAGTTCAACACCTCTAAGAATGAGAAGTCTAAGTGATGTGTATGCCACTTGTAATTACTGTGTGGTAGAACCTAAATGGTTTGAAGAAGCTATAAAGGATGGAGCATGACAAAAAGCAATGGAAGATGAAATTGCAGTAATTGAGAAAAATTCCACTTGGGAATTGGTTGATAGACCTAGTGACAAAGAGGCCATAGGTGTTAAGTGGATTTACAAGACAAAGTTGAATTTAGATGGTATAGTTCATAAAAACAAAGCAAGGCTATTCCCAGCAACCTGGAGTAGATTTCAATCAAACTTTTGCAGTTGTGGCTAGATTAGACACAATCCGCACACTGATTACGTTAGCTGCATAGAAAGGTTAGTGATTGCATCAGTTCGATGTCAAATCAGCATTTCTCAATGAAGTGTTGAAAGAAGATGTTTATGTGGATTAGCTTCAAGGCTTTGTAATCAAGAATACAGAAGAAAAACTGTACAAGCTCAAGAAGGCTCTCTATGGGTTGAAGTAAGCACCAAGAGCATGGTATGGTAAAACTAACTCCTACTTCATCAAAAATGGCTTTCAAAGAAGTCCAAGTGAAGCAACCCTATACACAAAACCTGAAGGTAATTCTGATATCCTTATTGTCTCAATTTATTTTGATGATTTGGTATTTACCGGAAGCAATTCAAGGAGGATATGATGAAGAAGTATGAGATAACTGATTTAGGTCTCTTACATCATTTTTTGGGCATTGGTGTTATTCAAAGTAATGATAGCATCTTCATTCACCAAAAGAAATATGCCCAAACACTTCTTGAGAAATGTAATGTAGTTGCAACACCTTTGATGGTGAATGACAAATTGTAAAAGGAAGATGGCAACAAAGCTGCGGACTTAAGCATTTATAGAAACTTAATAAGAAGCCTACTATACTTAATAGCAATAAGATCAGACATCATGTATGCCACAAGTGTTTTGTCAAGATTCATGCACAATCCGACTCAAATTCACATGGGAACTACAAAGAGGATTCTCAGAAACATTGAAGGAACATTTGGATAGTGAGCTAAATCTGATTTGTTACTGTGATAGTGATTGGAATGGAAGTGAAGATGACATGAAAAGCACATCTGGATATGCATTTACATTTGTTCTGGTTATTTTCATGGGCTTAAGTGAAACAGCAAGGTATAGCTATGTCAACTACTGAAGCTGAGTATGTGAGTGCAGTAGAAGCAACATCTCAAGTAATTTGGCTGAGATATGTTCTTGAAGACTTTGGTGAAGAACAGCTGGAAGCTACTCCTTTATTGCATGAAAATACATCTACAATTGCAATGTCAAAGAATCCAGTCTTTCACAACAAGACCATGCACATAAAAAGGAAATATCACTTCATCCGAGATGGAGTTCAAAACAATGTAATTGTAGTGCAATATTGCTGAACACAAGAACAAGTTGCAGACATATTCACAAAGGCATTGCCGAAGGATAGATTCACTTATCTTCAAGATCTTCTAGGAGTACAACAATTTCCAATTTAAAGGGCAGTGTTAAATATTAAACAACAAATTACCAATAGCTACAATCTCAGCCCATTTATTACCCATAGCAGGTTTTTTTTTTTCTTTCTAATTCTCTTGCGGTACTGTAGATGAACCCAAATGACCAAAATAACCTCCATAGACTTAATGTACTGGGCTTTAGTATCGTTTTGCGGGATTGCAGATTTAATGTACTGAGCTTTTGTATCATTCTGACATACACGACTTGCAGTTCTTTATTGTTTGTAGAGGTAATTCTAAATGATTAACCGATTGAATTGTCTGCATACACATAAAAAAGCCAAAGTTATGTGACCTTGCACCATTTTTTTTGGTTTGAAACTTAGTAATTAAATCGATCCATTAACATTAACCAATAAAGAAGACTTCAAAAAGCATGCCTCTTTGTCGATTTACTTTCATCAAAATTCTATCAACTCATAAACATAGATCCACATCCGCAAAAGATTAACTTTTTGCTATTATAATCTCACTTAACAAACAAAACAATTCAAAATGATCAAATGTAAATCCTAATCCTAATCCAATCTAACCTAATATGGTCTTTGCTTGCCTTCAATTATCACCTACATTTAAATACCAGCTCTAGTCAAGGTGAAGAAATCTCTCCACCATGGTTCTTCTCATGTTTTTCAATCGTTACGTCATCTTTGTCTATTGTAGCAGCCTTCCTCTTTGCCATTTTCGATTAATCTGTGTATATGATAAATGCAAATATATGAGTACTGACACTTAGTAGTTTACTAACCCTTAATAGTGTATTACCCCTCAATTTGATTGAAAACCAATGTAGCTTATAAGAATACAAAACACCTAATCAAAAGATCCTCACAGTTGCAGCAGATCAATGACTAAAATTTCAAGCAAAAGAAAAAGACTTACAGTATCCATAGAGTCTATAGGTAGACATAATTTCAATGACCCTTTCATAAAGTTAAGCTAACAAATCTGTCCAAAATTGCAAGCTCAACTGAACCGATAATAGATTTGAGTTGAGTACCTCATGCGATCAAGCGAATGCACTCATGAAGCTAAAGCTATTGATCCTCATAAATAAACATCAAATGAGGTTGCAATACACATAGTGTTACTAACCCTCAATACACATGGTTTTCTAACTTTAGTTATACCATTCACAATGTCAAACCTCTTAAATCAACTATCACATACAGAAAGGCACATATGTCATCATTGCATGTCAGAAACTTAAAGATGTCACTCAAAGAATGATCTTTACATGTTAATAAAGTAATCATTATGGAACATAAACTCGATACAATTCGTCACCTGTACATACCTCCAACAATATGGAGTATTTACTACATCACCAAGCATAAGTAACACCCTCTTTGGGACACCCAAAAGCCATGGTGAGACCCAACCGAGACATGCATCTTGTAGCCCTATGTTCAAGCTACGCTACGGTATCCGGAAGTCGCAAATCCGTCACCGGGAAGCCACCTTCCTGGCCTTGCCAACATGCCCTCACAAATAGGTTTTCTAGACTAGAATAGTGATTTTAATCATCCCATATCTAAGAAAATGTAAAGGAGAAGCATTCCTTCACCTATAAAAGGAATGCCTCCTCCCACAACTCAAACGATCCTATTACATCTCTTGTAATCTGGTTAGGCCGCAAGGCTCGACACACTAGTACACCTTCAAGTGGACGTAGTTTCCCGCTAAGGCGGGAGACGAACCACTATACATCTTGTGTCAATCTCTCTCACTCTCTTTACTTATCGTTAATTAGATCCCCACGGATCTAAGCATTAACATTGGCGCTGTCTGTGGGAAGCCGACACACAAAGACTTTGTCACCTACCACGAACTTTGACCCATTTGGGCCGGTCAATGCTTGGTCAACGCCCATCATGGCTGGTCAACGCCCATTGGGGCTGATCAACATTCGGTAAACGCCAGCCAAGGTTGGTCAACGCCCAACTCAAAAGGTCAACGTTGACCTACCAAAAAAAAAAAAAAAAATTGGTGTGCCTATTTACTGTGGACACCCAGAAAACTTCTCTGGGCACCCAGGCTTCTTCTCTCGATCGATCGTCAACACCAACGGCCAGCGCCTCCGCTGAGCTCCAAACACCAAGCTTCCTCCTCCAACGAGCCCTTTCACCGGACAACCCACTAGCTCCATCAACGAGCTCCGCCGAACTTCTCCTCCGCTGAGCAGTTCCGCCGTTCATGCTCCGTTGATGATCCAAAGCTCCATCATCACCGCTCCACCGCTGGGACATCACCACCCAACTTCCTCCGCTCCGCTAGGCACCGCCACCAAGCTCTACTGCTACCGCCAGTAGGCCACCCTCCACTGGAAACGGATCGCTAGCCAACCTCCGACGAAAAATCTTCCGCCACACTGTACACCGCCAATCTTTGGTGCACCATCTGCAGAGCAGTCCACCGGCTATCTCCCGCTAGCAAATCCCAGCGGCAAAACTTCGCGGCAAACTTCGGCGGCCAAACTCTACTACCGCTGACCAGAGCTCCATCAACGAGACCGAGCACCACCGCTAGCTCCAGCAGAGATTACCGCTCACACCATCACTGGTCACCGCTAGCGGACGTACCGCCAGCAATCAACCGTTGGGCAGAGCCCCACTCCCGCTGACAAGACCTCTCATTCGTTGAGCGTCAAAACCTCTGCTGGCATCAAAGTTCCGCTGATGCCCAAGCTCCACTGATGTCAAAACAAGACATCTCCTTCGTTGAGCATCAAAACCTCCGCTGGTATCAAAGCTCCGCTGGCCAGCGGCTCCGCCGTCCAAGATCCTCTGGTGTCATAAAGCTCCACTCCGCTGACCATGATCATTTAGCCAACCACCGCTGGCCTCCGAGCACCACCGCTAACAGCCAAGCAAAGCTTCCGCCAAGCAAAACTTCCGCCAAGAACCCATTTCTTCAAGCACCGCTAGGCCTGCTGTCTCCGCCTCTCTCTGAGCCTCCGGCGACCTTGGGTCTCCGTTGACCTCACGCGTCAAGAGCACCATGTCTCAGCAGGTGGCCAAGCTCCTCCGCTGGCACCATGATCATTTAGCCAACCACCGCTGGCCTCCGAGCACCACCGCTAACAGCCAAGCAAAGCTTCCGCCAAGCAAAACTTCCGCCAAGAACCCATTTCTTCAAGCACCGCTAGGCCTGCTGTCTCCGCCTCTCTCTGAGCCTCCGGCGACCTTGGGTCTCCGCTGACCTCACGCGTCAAGAGCACCATGTCTCAGCAGGTGGCCAAGCTGCTCCGCTGGATCAAAACCACCGCCAGTTCCGCTAACGAGCCACCGGCTAGCCACAGCTCCGCCAGCCGCTAGGCTCACCGCTGATTGGAACGCCGCTGACGAGATCTCCGCTGCCCGGAGCTCAGGTGACTAGAACCCCGTTTACCGTCATGGTACTTCAACGTCGATCACCTTACTCTTTGGTGTTCACCTCGTTCACCGCCCACTCTTCGGAGATCGCTGCACTTCCATCTGATCAAATTGAACTTGAGGTCGTCTCAGTTGTTGGTCGGCCCTCAGTTATCCGCGCAAATCTCCAGTTCAAACTTCAAAGATAAGTTTCTTTGACTCTGACTGATTTCTTGTTGGTTTATAAACATAAACCACTGCATACTGCACATGGCCATCTGAAACCTGCAATCATCTCACTTAAGTACCTAACACACGTGTGCAACCCTGCAAGCATGCAGCTCACCTGTGAATACATAGCCACGTGCATAGCCTACACATATATGTTTGGTGCATGTCCGTAGCCACATGTCTCGATAATGGGGTCACCAGACACATTACATGCGCATAGCTTACACATGTTTAATTGCTTGATGGCTTCACATACATATACCTTCATCTTTAATTACGTTCATGTCTTCATGATATATGTCTGTGCCCCCACCGTTTATGCATGGACTTCTTGTGCCTCCCCCATCCTCTATGGACACATAAGCTAATTATCATGTGAAAGCACATGTCTAATGACTTGCCAATTATGCCTGTGTTAATTGTGCATATATGCCTCCACTCACAAGTCTTAATGACTAGTCTTGTCCTATCCACAATTGCATGTGATAGCATGAGCTATATGTATATATATATATATAGCTATATCTATATTCTTATGATCCAAGTTGAGTAACAGAACATGCCCACGTATGAATTGGATATGGAAGTCAACCATGCATATTTGGCCAAGTCCAAATTGCGAACTACCATGCGTATATAACATGCTCACCTCTAATTCGAAACACGGTGACATGTTTCTGTAGCATTTCATTGCCAATTCGAAACTCATGTTACAAGCACATAATTAAATATGTCATTTTGCCGTCAACTACTACTTCGCATATTTACTTTGCTTAATATCTTATCAAAGTACATATGCAAAATACTAGTGTTGATTTTACTTACTCATGTACTAATCACCTATTTTGTTCTAAGGAAATTCGATTATTTCTATGGAGCATTCAACCTCAACTACAAGTTGACATACATTATTGGAATACTTTATCCGCCACAAGCAATGGACCGTCACGCTCGGCCAACTCCGCTAGCCTCCAAATCGGCATAAGATAAGTCACTATATCTTATCTCTTACGCT
>BDJD01001375.1:201576-211615 GCA_002564525.1 Rosa multiflora | reverse complement strand
TCAATTAAATTCCAACATTTCGGCAAGGATCCGGGTTGAGGTACAAGAGAGAGTATAATTCCAAGCTAGTCATGCTCACTTTCTAGTGTAGTTGTGATTAGTCTTGGTCTCTTCCTCTTTTCTAACTCTCTTCTTGCTTTAATTTTTTTGTAATTGATGAATTTCTTTGTGGGTATGTTGATGGATTGTGAGTAGTTTCTTATTTGGGTCTAGGGCTTGATGCCCTAGCAATTTTTACCATGTAATGACATTAATTTTTGGTGCTTAATGAAAGTGTGATGTGGTTTTTGTTCATGACTTTGCGTAATTTTCGATGGGAATTTGTTATAAAAATTGGCCAATTTTATGACTAGTTTTTGTCCTCCTCATGAAATTCATTTAATTAGTGGCTTGATTTTATGAATGAGCATGTTGTCATTAGCAAATTGTTAGTCTCTAAAAATTGACTTAATGCCATTTTACGCATGTTAGGAGCCCTAGTCCGGTCTTAATGTGTGTGTGATGAGAATGTGAATGCCCTAGTCCGGATTTGCATTATCACTCTAAGGCTCTAGTCAGGCTTAGAGTTAGGGATTGCGCCATTTCCCTTTTGTTGTGTGCCAAAATTGTGTTGTTACGGTAAACGATTGCTAGAGTGGATGCCTTAGTACCCAAATTTTGTCCATTGTTTTACAAACCTTTAAATTTCTAGCACTTTACTTTTTTTGCAAATTTTAATTTCCTAGTTTTTTTATTTTTTTTCATTTCCAAAACCAAAAATTAATTCCCCCAAATATTTGCTCACGTGATTTCCTGACTAGACGGAGTCTGAAATCATATGTCACAGATGGTGATAGATCACAGATGGTGATCAAGGCAGGAAATAGGTAATCACGTCCTGGTTAGGACGAGTGATTACAATTTCAATAGGGTTCTAGTTTATCTGCCGTGATAGCTTATGGGAGTAACGGTCGAGGTTGCTTGAGACTCATAGGTATGCAGCTTAAAGGAGAGTTCAGATGGTATTCTTCTTTAATTGTCTAGATGAGACTTGAATTGCTACTTGATGGTTAAGTTAGCAAATAGGACATGGTCATAGCGGTGACTCATGTTGTCCTTTCTGTGGAAAGGATATTGAATGTTAGAAGGATTCATGGCTGCATGTTTCCTTAAGTAGATTGATGTGAGTTGTTGATTGATGTTCATGAGTTACTCATACGAGCTTGAAGAAGCTTACCGGGTTTGTTGTTTGGCAACCCCGGTGCACCATTGTGAATGGTGTAGGGGCTAATCCTGCAGGTCAGGAAAATCGTGGCTGAAGCTGAAGGAGCTTGTTGGCAGCAGAACGGGTAGGAAGCAATTTTTGTTGGCTTTGCCAATATATGACTTCAGCTATACAGTAAGCTCTGAGGAGCATTTACGTTTTATTTTGTGATGACAATTTAAATTCGTAAATTTGTGTAATATATAACTCTGTGGAGTGAGTGTATATTAACTTGGATGGTTCAGTGTATCAGTAAGTACTTGTTTTAAGGGAAAGATGTTCTAGGTATTTGTATTGATGACTAAACATTCACGCATGTATAATTATGGGATTATATATATCGATTTTTATTGTTGTAAAAATCAGGGGCGTGACAATTTTTGTCATATCTACCTCATATGATTATGTCGTTTATGAAAAAATAACAAAATTATTTTTCTATCGGTAGGATTTGAACCCAGGTCTTTTTGGGTGAGAACCAAATATTCTAACCAACTACACTACAACGGATTTTCGATTACTTTGTTATAATGTTATATTAATGCATGTATCAATTATTGACTCTAAATGAGTACCCCCTCTATTTTTGGCATATGGTACTTACATATTGGTATCAACAATGTTAATTATGTTTCCAACAGAATCGAGGTATGCGTTTTCATAAGTTCGACGACTTCATTTTGATTTCCTATTATTGTATTATTTGATAATTTGACATAAAGTTGTCAATTTCTAATGAGATCGAAACTATATGTTTCTTGATCCAATTATATGAGGACTTAAAATTCCTCCACTGATTATTATACAATCAAATGGATCGAAACCTCTTGTTTCTTGATCTCCAATTATGTCAGGACCTTTGTCCCTTTTCTTTATGAGTACATGTGAACCTCTGTTCACTCCACTTTTAGAACATACTTCTAATTGTGAAGACTGAAATCAAATGTTTTGAGTATGAGGGCTATGGTCCCTAAATCTATTATTATTAGAGTATATGCTTATACCCATATGGACAACTGTCCCAGACTCAAATTTGCGTATATAATTTTGACATTTGTTTTCAATGTCAAACAATAATATGAACAACGTGTTCATTAATAAATTCAATTTGAACCATGAATGTTCATGATAAATATAATGACAAACATAGTTTTCTTGCATGCATATAATGCAACTATGGACATGATCCATTGCAATTGTTGATAGTTTTTCACAATTGATGCTTAAAAAAGCTAAGGTAACAAGCATCTCAAGAGCTGCAGATATTGATTGATGGCCGGCTCCAACTGAGCTCATAATATGTTACCTATGTGGAATCTCATTGCATATATTTGGTGATGAAATTTTCACCTAAATTAAGTTGTATTAATCAGCTATAAGTATACTACTGTATACTATATCATGAACTAAAATTTTCATTGAGCCAAATAAATTTATTTTGGCGTGACTAATGTGTCATTACTATGTCATGTAGACTCATCTATATACATACTCTACATTGTTGTATAATACAACAACAGTTGCAAACCATCCTAACACATAGATTATAATTTATCGCATATTTGCGAGTTGTCACTTTAATGGGATAATCCTCCCGCCATTAGGGGGAGCAATATCGTTTATGAAAAATGACATGCATTGGTGTGTAATATCTATCCACCATGTCTCATTTTAATTTTGAGAAAAAAATCTCAATTCGTTATCTTTTTTACCTAAAATTTGGTTTGGGCTTGCTATCCCCAGTGGATATCATAAATCCAATTTTTTGCAAGCATATTTTGCGAATGGTCAAACCAGATGGTCTTCCCGCCATTACGGGGAGGAAATGCTATTGTAACGGCGTGAATTTATGTGAAATATAGTCACCAAGTCCAATGTTTCAAGCTCCCTATAAAGGAAGATTATACAAGCCCTATAACACTCTTCATGAGGTTATGCAAAGATCCATATTCTTGAATTAATTTGTCCTTAAGAGACAAGAAATGCTAAAAGAGGCATGGGTACCTGATATGAATAAGCTTATTATAGCTAATGCATGCATATATTTTGAATTTATGATAGATCTCTAATTGATGATCATTGATGATATCTCATCTGTTGTAGCTACTAATATCATCAAGGGTTGTATACTACCACGTTTCATTGTGTCAATAAATTATACTATTGGCCAAATTGGAAAGAGGCAATTCCAATAAATTTGAATATTGTAAACGTGATGATATATTTGGACTTTATAACCCCTAAAATACAAGAGGGAGTTCATTCCAGTGAATTAAAATCACTATGACACAAGTCTCTTTATAGAGACATGGGCTTATCATTCTTCTCCAAGCGACAACTTTTCTATAAGTACAGTTTATATTGACGAGAGACTTATGGCATGTTGTCGTGGCTAATATGAAGATCCTAAATGAAAATTACTAAAAGCAAATCCCCAAATCCTATGTGTCATTATAAGCATATTGCTTAATCCTTGACCGATTCATATTGCCAAAGGCAAGTCCATGAATGAATGAGCTTAAAGCTCACTCATGGAATCAAAAGTCTAAAGCTCATACATACTCATTCAATTATGGTCAAAGTGACTTATTGCCTCAATCAGTACTATGACAAGACTAAGAAAATCAAATTCGAATCATACTCATAATGTTGCAACATATTCTAACTTTCGCGAAGTTATGAATTTATCTAGAGCTCATATTAAGCCTATATGAAATTACCAATTACACAAATTTATATTTATAGCTAAGTATGTCATACTTAAATTTCAATGCTTAGATAAAGGTAAATGTGTCAATTGTTGTTCATTTATATTGTTATTGTGAAGACACGAAATTTCAGTTAAATATTTTGGAATCCGATATTTGTTCAATTAGATGAAATATGAATTGTGGGCATGATTCGTATGTCGTTGTGTGAGGAATTTGGTTTCGAATGATTTTATTTTCAAAACGAACGTTATTTAGGGGGGTCACTAAAATCGACTTTTTATACGCAAGGAATTTGAGGAAACTTCCTTCACGAAAGTTGTAGATCTCATCGATACGAGTGTGTGCTTATATGGAACGCAAGAATCGGAGTTCGTATGAAGAAGTTATCACGTTTGGAAATGTTTCCATTTTGGATATATATATAAATGGAAAGTTTCCAAATTTAGGGTTTTCTTTTCTGTCAGCTATTTTCTTCCTCTTCTTCTTCGTTTTCTCTCTCTCTCTCTCTCTCTCTCGGCTGGAACGAGCTCAAAACAGAGCAATGCTTCACCAACCGATCTCTTCCTCCTCAGGCCACCTCAAGACGTCGGACCACCTCCATTAGCTTCACCTCGACCTTGCACAGCTGCCAGTGGCAGCTTACGCCGTAACACGGCTGGCAGCAGCGGCGGTGGACTCGGCTCCGTTTTTAGCCGATTTCGAGTCGATCTCGATATCTCAAGCTACAGGCCACCAAATCACCCCAAACTTATACCCACGCCTTCACCTTGACCTTGTGCAACTGCCAGTGGCAGTTTTGCACCGCGGAACAGCATGTAGCGGCAGCGGGAAGCTTTTTTTGGTTTTGGTCCGATGGAGGTCGACGGCGATATCTCGATACCGGCCACTAAAACTAGAGTTTCTTGGCTTGTTGAACTCGCCTCAACCTTCTGATCAAGCTCCAAGAAGGATAGCACCTGAAGTGAAGGTTTTCACGTTCGTCGGAGTATCGACGGTTTCTGGAAACATTCCGGCCACGCACAACTGTTTTGGTAATTTTTGACCACTTTCAATTATTTTCTGACTTTGTACTAGTTATGAAAGTTGCTCAAAATGATGAAACGAGGAGGAGCAGCTTGGCCCAGACGCCGTTCGCGGTGGTGGGCGACGGCTCTGCCTCTAACTCTGGCGGTAATTTCCAGCCACTTCTGGTCACCCCAAGGGCAGTATTTGCCCATTTTTATGTTCTACATGTCGATATAATCATTTCGTTATATAGCATGTAAATTTTGGAGATCGTATGATTAAGTTATGAATTTTACAATTTCAATCGATTTCGATCATTTGATTTGTGATCTGTGAAGATCGGATCGTCCAATCGACTTGTAGTTTTGATATAATGATCGTAGGACTGTTTCGATAACTTTGTGTGGTCACGGGTGAAGATCTGACCGTTGGATCTTTAGATAAGTTCATTTTTGAATTGTATGCTAAGTTAATTATCGTATTTGGTTAGGTGATTGACGGTTTGAGTTGGCGGACAATTGTGAACCGTATTTCCTATTGAGAAGACGTAGCGGGATTGGAGGTGAGTAAATCTCACATGGTTCATTTACAAACCGAATTTCCTTATTTCACAATTAATTGTTATGTGTGAGAAAATGGTTTTATGAAAATGGGATTTAAAGTATATAAGAAAATGAATTTCTTGGTTTTATGAATTTCCTTATTTCACAATTAATTGTTATGTGTGAGAAAATGGTTTTATGAAAATGGGATTTAAAGTATATAAGAAAATGATTTTCTTGGTTTTATTATGTGTGAACTATAGTTGGTATTAGTGGTCATTCCTGAGTGGATGATTACGTATATAAATATATATATATATATATACTTGATTTTATATGGAATGGTGTGACATTGAAATATGTGGTTTTTTGATGATCCGTTTATATACTTGAATGAAAGATTTATATGTCATGAATATTATGATAATTGGTATTGTTGTGAGTATGATTTGGGTGGAGATGTGATATTGTGAATTGGGTGGGATTCTGTTTATATTTTGTTCTGCGGACTGAAATGTCCAAAGTTCGATGGTTATAATAACTAGAGTGTTTTGTTCTGAGGGCAGAAATGTCCAAAGTTCGACGGTTATCATTGTGATAAACGAAGTATTTTTGTTCTGCTGGCAGAAATGCCCAAAGTTTGACGGTTATAGTAGTAACCGAAGTATATCGGATATATGTTTGCACCTGGGCCAAGGTGACAGGTAACGATTCAGATAGAGATCTAGTCTGTTGTGGGAGTACGGTCATGGTGGTAACTTGGTTATTGCATTGTGAGTACTTTTGTGCCACATGAGTTGGGTTGTTGATTAAATTGTTGGGGTTGTTGTGTGTGTTCAGATTGTTGGATTGTTTTACTTGAATTAAAAGAATTGTGATTTAATAAATCAACCGTTCATTTCTTATTTACTCACGAGCTTTGCAAAAAGCTTACCGGGTTTTGTGTTTGCAATCCCGGTACACTATTCAAGCGGTGTAGCGGATAACTCTGCAGGTCAGGAGTATCAGGGTGGAGATCAAGCGGAGTAGGGCATCAATGATAAGTGCTGCACTTAACCTATTTTGGTGTGGTTGTAAACTCTTTCGGATTTAACATTTTATTTATGTTGGTTTGTGAGACGTTGGTTAAGAAAAAAATTCAGGACATTATTTGTATTGGTTATTATTCATGTTTCGGATTTGAATTTGTTATTCAAAATTTGGGGCATGACAGTTATTCTTTAACTAATATCTTTATCTATAATTTGAGCAAATGAAATTGGTTCTACTCTTATCATGTCAAGTAAGATTCATTAAGAACATCATGGTTTTATTGATAATGCCCTAACTTTTGCAAGAATTACAATTCATGATGAGTCCCCTTTATGCAAAGCACACATGGTCTCACCTATGTGATCGACACACCATATCTAATATACATGGTGCATGTATTTGATTACATACATGATTAAAGCTTGCAACAATCAAGGGAGATTCTCATAAGGGGGAGCATTCAAAATTATGCTACTTAGGACATATACGCATTGCACTTTTTTCTCCTTCGACCAGGGTTGTTTTTATCCCACTGGGTTTTTGTTACCTAGCAAGGTTTTGATGAGACAACATTACGCGCGTCCAACACCATATCATTTAGTGGTGGACATCCAAGGGGTAGTGTATAAATGTGGTTGTCCACTGTAAATATTCATTAGTTATGTCTTTATTATGTAAACATTATTCCTATATAAAGGGGTCTAATGAAAATAAAATACACACTTCTACCTCCTCCTACTTTTTGTTTCTCTATTCTATCTCTCTCATATTCTCTAGTTTATAACAGTTAATATGAATTAGAACAAAAAAAAAAAATTCAACCAAAAAAAAAAACATTAATGTGATTCGAACCTGGGTTGCCACCCTTAGTGCCTCCTGCCAACGCACCACTGTTGCAGACACGTTGTTGATGTCTTAAGTTTGCTATCTAAGCTTGTTTCTTCAGATTCCAAATCAACCACTGTCATCGTCTTCATCAGAGACTCTTGATCTTTGAGAGTTTCAGAGGAGACTCAACCTTCATCATCGTCCTCAAGTCTCAACCTTTAACCTCCAAACCTCCGTCTCCTATCCACTCTTCTACCAAATTGCCAAACACAAGATCAGATTTGGCTAATCCATTCCCAATCCAAGCAATTCTTGTCAGATTTCTTTACTGTGACTGGTTTTGCACCCTCTTTTTGAAATTCGAAGGGTTTGTGTCGTTGCCTTTCTTCCCTTCCTCTTCAATTTCGGTGAGGATCCCTTTAACTGTTCGGCAACAGTACCATTGGAAGTTGAGAAGATGGCGCTACAATGGAGTACTAAATGACCGATTCGCCCCTCCGTTGAGAGGGATGGGGCCGGCAGTAAAGGGTTCTTTTACCCACTACATCGAGCTTGTCGTTTGTGAGATCCAAAATGACTACGCTACACCCGGTGTAGCCAAGAATATGCCAAAATTTGGCTCTATATTTAACATTGTCCAACCTTTTGCAAAAGAAACTAACAGGTAAAATAGCTCCTTAAACGGTACCTAAGAAATCTGATAACTATAAGTAGCATTTTCACGCTCTGCTTCACTATAAATCAGAGTAATGCTAATAACAATATACAGATTACATAGATTTTTCAAGAAGCTAGAAGATTCTTACCTGTGTTTGTGTGTAGCTTTCTCAGAGAAGAGAGAACAAAGGAGAGTAAAACCCGGATGAGAGAAAGCTGGAAAGACTTGACCTTTGAAGAGAGCAAGAAATAATTTGAGATGGTGAGAGTAGCAGCGAGTACAGAGTGATTAGGTAGTGAGACTTTTAGGTCAACTACAATAATTATGATCACTGTGGAGCTCTGATACGAATCAAAAGTACAATGCAGATTACAGCCAGACGTTGGCTCTGGTCCTATGCCATTTTTTAAACCATGCACTTCTCGTCCCATTTTCCTTTTTCGGCGATTCCTTCCCTTTACTTTTATGTTTATATAGACTTTATAGCCAATTTGTCTTTTAATATCTAGTGTCAGCAGCTGAATTATTTTGCTTGCGTTCTTCTAATAAACTTGACGCTTGAAAATTGGTGGAAAGAATTTGAAAACAGCGTAATTTATTATTATTATTTTTTTACAAACATGAAAATGAAAGTTTCATGGGACTTTGCCTACTTTTGCCGAAATTAATCTCAACACACTCATTTAAACGAATTATTCGTATATGTTGTGCTGCATTGTTTGACTACATTTCGCGAATTGACCTTATAGTCTTATAGACTATTGTTGCTCAATATCAATCAAGTCATACATCATTTTATTTATCCAATTGTATCAAATAAATGATTGATTAACATTTTAATTAATGTTCACTATAAACCAAATGATTCATTTGATTGGACTTTACAATAGTGATTTCGAAAATAAACAATGTTCATCCAGACACTCTTTATTAACTTCATTAATTTGAACATAATGAATTTTTTTTTTTTTCAATCATGCACGGGCTAGTCACTCTTCCTAAAAAAAAAGCTACTCACGCCGATAAGCATTTGTAGGGCTGCCACTTGGTTTGGTAATTACCAAACCGACCGAATACCAACCGATGTTTTAGGTTTGGTAAACCAACTTTTTGGTAACCGAGACCGATAAAACCGAAATAAAAAATTACCGAAAAAGTTGGTTTGGTTTTGGTAAATACCGAATTTACCGATTATCTAAATATTATATTTATATACTACAGTTTTCAATACATATACATGTATATTAAAAAATAAACATAAAAACTTTTATAATGGTATGGACATTACTACATATGCTACATTAATAGTACATGTATTTTAAGTAATCTAGTCTAAGATAGTTAAATAACCTAGTTTTATTGCAAATTGCTAAAACTTGATGTCATATATACAAAAGAAAGCTATAATTAGTAGATGAATACAAAGTTTATGACTATAAAATTCAAATGTTCATTCTAATTTATATTATAAAGAATTAGTTGTTCTAAAGTTGGTAATACTGAAATACCGAATTTAGTAGATATAATTAAAAACCGAAAATTTTGGTTGGTAATTGGTAGCTCAGTTTGGAAACCGAAAGCTTTGGTTTTGAAGTTGATAATACCTATAATAGATTCGAACCGGCCGAGTGACAGCCCTAAGCATTTGTATTGGGAGGAGGTTTGGATAATTTAATCTTCACCAAGCTTCTAAGTTTGTTTGATTTTTTTTTTTCCCTTTTTTATCCCTAATAAACTTGTACAAAAGGGAAAAAGTCAAAAATGGCATTTCCAAGTAAAAAATGTTGTTGGTCAAAGTGTGGTATGGTAATTATGAAAATGACCATTTTGTTTTTCATGCGTAGAAGCTGCAGACTACTGGTGATGCTAGGGATAGGGATATGGATAGTCCCTGGTAAAATCTTGCTGGAGTCCAATTTTAAGTTTTTAATCTTTTCTTTTGTTTTCTCGGCATACATCACTTTCATTACTTCATTATGGTAATTTATTTCCTGAAAAAAAAAAAAAAAAAAAAAAAAAG
>BDJD01001375.1:180532-198454 GCA_002564525.1 Rosa multiflora | reverse complement strand
CATCTTACTAGATGTGGTACAAATATACTGGTTCTTATTGAAATCAATTCTTTAGTTAGATCCCTACAATCAAGTCTTGTAAATTATGTTCTTTCTAAGTTCTTTAGTTGATTTGAAGAGTTTGGCAGTAGTATGATTATGAGCACTTCTGTAGCATCAATTCTTTAGTTTTGAATTTTAGTTCAAATGGGTTTCAACTTAGCATGATTTGTTTGGTTAACCACAATGCTTGAGCACTTCTGTAGCATCAATTCTTTAGTTTTGAATTTTAGTTCAAATGGGTTTCAACTTAGCATGATTTGTTTGGTTAACCACAATGCTTGAGCACTTCTGTAGCATCAATTCTTTAGTTTTGAATTTTAGTTCAAATGGGTTTCAACTTAGCATGATTTGTTTGGTTAACCACAATGCTTGAGCACTTCTGTAGCATCAATTCTTTAGTTTTGAATTTTAGTTCAAATGGGTTTCAACTTAGCATGATTTGTTTGGTTAACCACAATGCTTGAGCACTTCTGTAGCATCAATTCTTTAGTTTTGAATTTTAGTTCAAATGGGTTTCAACTTAGCATGATTTGTTTGGTTAACCACAATGCTTGAGCACTTCTGTAGCATCAATTCTTTAGTTTTGAATTTTAGTTCAAATGGGTTTCAACTTAGCATGATTTGTTTGGTTAACCACAATGCTTGAGCACTTCTGTAGCATCAATTCTTTAGTTTTGAATTTTAGTTCAAATGGGTTTCAACTTAGCATGATTTGTTTGGTTAACCACAATGCTTGAATTTTCAATATTTTCAGGGATACTGGTGGATTGCAACAAGTGACTTTCAAACTTCAGTTTGCAGAGTCCACTCTTTTTGTTGAGGTAAATTGACGTACTAGGATTAAGTGATTCCATGAGTTTGTAGTTAATTTAGATTCTTACCATGCAAGAGCTTGAAATTAAGTTTAGTTCTCTTTTTAGACTGAATTTACTCATCTAAATTTAGCCGGATCAGATCATAAGCTTCAGAAAAAGTAAGGAAAAGTAGTGTGGAAGTTTTAAGTAACTATGGTGATTGCAATTTTGCAAATTTTCAATACGTTCAATTTGTTTTGCTTTTTGTTGTTTATTTTCTGATGCCCTATAATACTGTTTTGCATTTAGTTTTGGCTTTTGAGAACAGAAACTAAATGTTCATAATGGCTTCAGTGATAATAAATGTTCTGAGAACAGAAACTAAATGTACAGGAGTGGTTTTCTTATTCTTATTCTTTTTTTTTGCTCTTTTTTTTTCCCATCTATTAGGCAGTTCGTGTATTTTATAAGATTGTGATTGAAAGAGCAGGTATAGCACTGCACCTAGCAACCTTGCTTAACTAAAGCTCTATTTAGAATTCCATATATATGTTATAATCAGGTATCTCTGTGTTCAAGTTTTTTTTGGTTTGGTTGACCTTATATGGACCTCAATGAATCCTATATCCTATATTCCTCTTAATGCAATTTCTACAAAGAAGTTGACAGTCTCCTTTTTTTCTTTTTCTTTTTGTTAGGTTTCACGAGGTGCATAAGGCTCATAGATAAATCCTGGACTTGTCATGGAAACTCTAAGAGCTCCCTGCATATATCATAAGGACAGCTTATCAAAGAAGAGAAGATGGTGATCAGTTTACCTGCTTTGACAGAAACTCAAGTGTAAGCTGTATAAGCACCTTTTCGAGATCTTTTGGATCACCACCAATATGTAATGAGGAGAGAAGGGATAAGGCAAATGAGTACCAAGTTTGATTCATGGGTCTAGCTAGTAGCTAGGAATAATGCTTTTGATTCATGTGTAGGTAGTAGCTAGGAAGGCTTTCTTGTTTAGTACATTATCTAATAACTTGAATGTTTGGAAGTTTGAAAAACTTATATGATATGGATTAGTGTGGTTTTATGTGGTATTATGGAGCATTATTTATGAAAAGATATTCTAGGTATGGAATATATACATAATGAACAAACAACAGCTCAAAACAATGTTGTGAGAAACAAGCTTAGACAACAAATCTAATGTTGCTCACACAATGGTTGATAAAAAGAATTTGTTGTGTGAACTAACAACCAACAACAAAAGAAAACAAAATTCTGTTGTGTGAGATTCATAACACACAACGGAAATAAAATCATCTCTGTTGTCTGAGTAATCAACAGACAAGTGAGATAATTTCACTTCGGTTGTGTGTTACTTACCTCAGACAACAAAGAATGAGTTATATATGTTGTCTGTTATGAATCTCAGACAACAGAGAATAAGTTACACCGGTTGTGTGTTATGAATCTCACACAACGGAGAATAAGTTATACCGGTTGTGTGTTATGAATCTCACACAATGGAGAATAAGTTATATCTGTTGTGTGTTATGAATCTCAGACAACGGAGAATGAGTTATATATGTTGTGTGTTATTAATCTCAGACAACGGTAAATTTCATTTTCTGTTGTCTGACTGTGCCGCGGCATCCCCGCGCATGCCATGGCAGGCACATGCCTGCGCAGCATTCACACAACGGAAACTAGTATTCTGATAAGAGTGGTTAATCTCATTTCCCACTATGCAGCCACTAAAGAAGAATCAGTCCCCTCTATAGCAGGTGCTATTGGGGCATTACACACTAATAATTTAACAGTGTCATACCTTTAACCAAGGCAAAATTACATCTCAATCAGTGCCAAAGCAACCATTATCAGTGTAATGGTGGTTTTGGAATGTCACTGATATCAGTGGCAAATTTATGAAGCTGGATTAAAAAAATAAGGTGCCAACTGGCACCTCTACATTAATGTACTGTATACTGTATTTTAAAAAGTATCAAACTACACAAACTAAAAAATTACAGATAAGCCCATCACAATTTAAATATCAAGACTCTTCCTCCCCCAGGCTGCAACCCTTCCTTATGGATAACCTGCAAGATAAAATTTGTATTTAGTTTTTATTCTAACAATTATATAAAAAAAGTGATATACATTAATGCTCATAATATAGGCTATGGTAGCAAAGAAGACAAGCATAAACCAGATGCAGTATGTTTATCAACCAGACAAGGATAAACCAGATGCAATATAAATGCATATCAAATGATGGAAGTACCTCTGTTGTTCAAGGAGGCTCATGGCAGTACATAAATCTTATATCATCGAAGAAGTCTCCTGTCAGTAGCAGCTGTAACTGCATTATAATTCAAATATGAAATGGTCAAAAAAACAAACAAGCATGTTTAGTTATTTAGAATCAAGCTATCAGGAAGAGAGTGAGCAAAAAGGCAAGAGTCCTTAAATAATGGCACATAAATATATATTTTTCCCAACTCTTAAATCTTGAGGAATTAGTATACTTTCTCTTAATCACAAAAATGGCAATCTCTTTCTGGTAAGATTGAACAGAAAATGTCATCTCTAATACCAAGTCTTACCAAAAGTGCCTAACATAATCTAGTCCATTACTCAATTGGTTTTTCATGTCAACCAAAACAGAAACAATGAGAATGAAAATGAAAACTTTCACTCATGATCCTACTGAAAACAAGTAAAAAAAAAGGGAAAACTTGAGCAGATCATAGTAAAATTTCAATATATAAACAATACAAAGAATCAATAAAACGTCATCCAAATCATAAAGTCCTTAAGTGAAACTCGTATAGAAATTAAAATACATGTAGAAAGTGAACTAAGAGACCTGAGCAGTACTGCAGGACAGTAAGACTTTGCTGGAGTCAATTGAAGTTTCTTTAATTATCTCTTCATATTTAACATCGACCCCTGCACACTACAATTAACTAATTTAACTATATCAACAGGTCCTCACACAAAAGCACAATAATTTAGAAATCTTGTATTACTAGCATTTTATTTCTAGGGTAATATAAGCAAGACTCATGCCAAGTAGAAGGCTTCAGCAGCTTCAAACAATCTTGGACCCCTGTAGCAAGAAGAATTAAAGGATGAGAAATGAATCAACAACAGTAGAAATACACAGTATGGGCTTTAGTATTGGAACTATTAGGCCATTACATTGGGGATGAGGATTTGTACAATATATCTATGAAAACTTCAGTAACCGTTAAGTTTGGAGGATAATTGTAATAATGCATCAGTAGATAACCTTTCGATTTGCTTCTATTTACTTCACAGTTCATACACAGAGAACTTCTCAAAAAGATATTAGCCACAGCAAGCAATGTTTGATCACACATTTTCACTTGTCAGGCTTTCCCTAGAATCACAAATATGGCAAGGTGAAATGTCTTTCTAATATGTCTTTCCCTTGCGTGTGAAGACAAGATATGCAACCCCTGGTTTTCATCTCTGCCAAGGATCCTCCCGGCAAGAATGAACATTCTGGAACTGATCGACATCGAGCTTTTGTTGATGATCCCAACGGTGAAGTAAATACTATCGGTCGGCGACAAATCGACCCTAATCTCATCCACGACGAACCAAAAGAACAATCTTTGTACCTGAATGCCCTTTAGATTCGGATCGCGCCGTAGCTCAGCTTTCTGGTGATGCGGCTCTCGTAGTACACCAAGTACTCGAACTGAATATAGCACGGTTTCTCCAAAACGACGACGAATCGGCCATTCCTAGCTGACAAGTGATGGGAGACGATCTTATCCTTACTGCAACAGTCACCCAGAAGATTGAAAACACTAAGAGGAGAGAGATCTAAAATTAGAAGAAGAGGAGAAAAAAGTAGATCTTGTTTAGGAATGGAGACGGAGAGGGAGATGATGGGGGAAACCTGCAGATCTAGATTGGGTTTGAACTCTGAAGGGTTGAAGGGGTTATATTGAAGAAAGTTTTCCCTCATCGTTCGATCAGCTCTTTTATCATGAATCCGACGACTAAAATGATTGTCAAAACAATGATAACTGACACACAACAGCTCTACTACCGTGTTTGACACCGATATCAATGGGTTGAGTTATAAATTAATCACAAATATATGCATTTCCTCACTTACCCACTGTTGTACAGTGTGAACAAAATTCATCCCACCAATAATTCACATCAGTGGCTTACTATTTCCATTTCCCACTAATAATTTTTAGTGGCTACTAGTTAGTCCCTATTGGGGAAATTTCTAGTAGTGCTAAATGTACGTATATATACGTAATATTTTTTTTTTTTGGTACTTCAGCAAGAATGAAAAATTGTTAAAGGAAATATAGAGGATTGTTTAAGGAATAGAAAGAAAAATTGGAATGGACGTCAGAAAGCTTTATTTTGTTCTGTAGTAAGTTGAACACTATTCAAGGTAAGCTGAAGCTGAAAGACATCAGGGTTAATTTTTTAGTTTTAATGATCAAAGGTTTCATTTTGGTATGCACAAATGGGTTAACCTATTTTGGTATGCACAAATAGGTTAGTATTAATTATACTAGGCCTATACTTACATTTTATTTCTTACCATTAAATTGAGAAGGCCAGCAGCCCAGCCTTATACATAGATGCGCCATTGGTTGAGTGACACTAGAAGAAAAGGTCACAAAAAATCCTGTATACACACAGCTTTTTTTATCAGTACGGTACTAATATATAGGAATAAAAATAACTAAAACAAGGTCAAGAAATTAATTTTAGCGTGATTGAAGAGTTTTGTACGAAATACATGCTATTTCAACCATTTAACCAAACCCACCATTAGCTTTATTCTACAAATAGCATTGCCTAACCCCCTCAATTTAGTGTATAAACTACATACAAACCGCAAACTACATCCACTATATCCGA
The DNA here is from genome assembly GCA_002564525.1 of Rosa multiflora. Lineage (NCBI taxonomy): Eukaryota > Viridiplantae > Streptophyta > Magnoliopsida > Rosales > Rosaceae > Rosa > Rosa multiflora. Next base: position 192,698 of record BDJD01001375.1, on the reverse strand, counting down.
ATAAGCTTCAAGTAGAACAAGCTTCAACATTTACATGCACAAAGAACAGTTAGATTCATTTCACAATGCAGAAGCATATTAATCCAAAATGCATATTAACAATCCAAAATAAACCCAGAAAAATAAAGATCAAAATTTAACCATAAATATCAAAAAGCATCAAAACTGTAATCAAAGCAGAATGACCCATTTCAACGACCCGAGGCAAGAAACGGAACCCTGCTAAGAGCATCTTTACCATACTCTCTATTTTAGCTCCTTAGCTATTTTGGAGTGCATGTTTAGTTTTTTTATCTATTTTAACAGCTGCATCAAACTCCTAAATAACTCTCTATTATAACTTTTAACCATCTCGCTCCTAAATATAGAGAGCGAGGTGAGATTATCTATAATTTAAAACATTCATTTTAACTTATTTTATGTAATTTATAAATATATTTAAACTATTTAATCATAATTTAAAACTAACTAAAATAGAGAGAATTAATGCAAACTGTTGTAAATATTATTATTTATATGGCTGTCCACGTAAATACTCATTAGTTATGTACTTTGATGCAAACTACCTCTATATAAAGGAGGCTAATGAGACTGAATGATATACTTCTACTTCCTCCCTACTATTCTCTCTCCATATTCTCTCTACTTTATAACACGTTATCAGCACGCTCTGCTATTTTTTTTAAAACTCTATGATGATCTAAGAGTTTTTGGTGCAATGTTATTGCTTGACCTTAACTTTGATCTATGAGTTTAAATTTTCTTTCGTTTTGATTATTCGAAACCCACGATGATATGCACAATTGAAGATTCAAAAGATTCTATAATATTTTCTATCATTGTGCGATGTGGAAGTTGATCTCTCAATCTTGTTCTTGACATGATAGCATAATTTCTATTGCACATACCATTTGCATCGATTCCTAATTGAATCTATTTTCATATCGGTGTGCACCTTTCAATTCTTTCATGACGGCTTGCATCCTTTTTTTTTTTACATGTGGTTCCGCCGCACACATGGTTCCATAAGTTTATCGTTGCATATTTGATTTCCTTAATTGGTTTGATTCATACATATCATGATCTTAGATCATGACCACAACGATCTACTGATAGAGATGAAAGGTCAAAGGGCTATTACAAGTCGTGATTATTCCTCCACAATTCCAAATGATTCCAAATGTATGATATTCTTCTGTCTTTGTACCTGGACCATTGTACCATGTTTTATACCTTGTGTTGTTTTTTTTTTTTAGGTTTGATATATTGGTTTTTGCCAGATTAAAATCGTTATCAGTTTAACAAAGAAATTTGTTTTCTGTCTCTAGTATCCTGCATGTTACACTCATCTATATTGATTATACCCAATATATCTAAAGCCAATTTTATAGTCTTATTTTAATTTTGGTCGGCTAAACGCGTGAATTTTCAAGATAAAGGTATGTTCTTCATTGTTATAATTAAAAATTGCGATATGAAGTTTTTAGAGTTTATACAATTGCGAGGGCCAGAAGATCCTCAAAGCAATGCAATCAAGTATATGAACTCAAATGTTTCTTAATCCCTAATTATAAGAGGGCCTGAAGTTCCTCCAATTATCTTTTGATGTTAGGGTTCCTTTCTCCTTATGACTATTCTTGAATTTGGAATTCAAACCACCTTTAGAACCTACAGTTCAAAGTTGGACAATCAATCGAAGCCAGAAGCTTCTGACTAACATACAATATTATCATGTATCGTGAAGTCAACTAGACCGTTCTGTGTATTTCTTCATTAATGGAACCAGAAGTTTCCACAATTAATTTTATTGCATAGTTTATCTATTTATTTTTCTTCCCTGCAATTTTTCTATTTTCTTATGTACTTTCATTACAGTACTTATCTTTTAAATTAATTTTTTTGTTACTCATACGGACCAGCAGTCCTATACCTCGAACATATGAATTTTGAGTGTAATATTTTTGAACCAGAAGTTCAAAATTTCATAGTAGAATCTGAAGTTCTAACAGTAAAACTCAAACCCGAAGCTTTGAGTATAAAAATTAGTTAAAAGTGAACTTGAAGCTTCACTTTAGTTACCTCGAGCCTGAAGTTTCGAGCATCAAATTTATTTGAACCCGAAGTTCAAATTACGAAATTTTAGAACTTGCAGTTCATAAAAAAAAATATTCGAACCTGAAACTTCGATTACACATATAATTCATTCATAATTTATTTGACTTTATGTCAAATCGAACTAGAAGTTTCGAGTAATTTTCATATGTCGATTGATACATTCTTCTTTATGTCTGCTTAAAGAATTCCACCTTAGAACCTGAAGTTCTAATTGTGCAGACTCCAGCCTTAAGTTTCGAGTGGATATATGGACAATTTATCGAAGAGTTTTAATCTCGGTCAACCTCAAACCTGAAGTTTTGAGGGAATTATATTGACACCAATTTAAAAGTAAGCAGATATTTAACTGTTGGTTTATGACGAATGAGTATGAGTATACCCCAAATTTGTGATCGTGGATTTTGTAATTAAAAGAGATCAGAACATGTAGTTCCTTGATCCTTAATTACGTGAGGACTTGAAGTTCCTCAATGATCAAACTAACTAGATGACCATCAAAAGTCCTTCACCCATAAGTTATGGTCATGAAGTTTAAACTTGACATTTCGAATATATCATTTTGGCCAGAAGTTCAAAAATGCATTTGATGTTAATCTACATCAGACAACAATACAATAATTGAAGGTCATGGTTTAACTATATCACACGGACCAGAAGATTCGTGTATATCCTATGAGATCCACCGTTCAATTCTTACAAATTTGATTTGTGTCATCTTCAAACTTATGTTTTGAGTGACTTTCAGGCAATGCAATTTTATGCATGGTGTCCAGAAAACATTATTAAAGCTTATGCTTATGAGGCTAATATAACAATCATCTCAGATCTGACATATATATCTGATTGATGGCTCCAGAAGAGCACACATTATTGTCCCTTTGCATATAATGTCATGAACCAGAAGTTCATTGCATCAAATACACTATTTTGACATGTGAAGTTGCGTCATCTTCTGTCTACCATGTTGCATGGAATCATTTTCAAATTTTGATGACTGCTAATCTTACACACAAGCAAATTATTTATTTAACGCATATTTGCGAGTTGTCACTTTAATGAGACAATCCTACTGCCATGAGGGGGAGAAAGATTGTTCCTGAAGAACGATATGAATTGGTGTGAGATATTTATCCACCGTCTCATTTTGACTTCGAGAAATATCAAAACTAGTGAATTGATAAAAGAAAGTGACAAAATTATATGCTAAATGCAAAGGCATCTGCTTGGGTTAAAGTCCTTGAGACCAACCATATTAATACAAACAATGTAGACTCCATTTGATTTGTGGGATGCAAGTGTATCCAATTGACATGGTTCTCCTGAAGAGAATGTCATTAAACAATATCACAACTCCTAATATGGCTACACATACAAAGGGTGTATGTACGCCATTATGAAATGATGTCTTAGTGATACAATAATAAATCAATATGGTTGATGCTAATGGACAAAAACGTTTTTGACCTAAAATTTGGTTTGGGTTCGCCACCAACCAATGAAGATCTTCACTCCAAAGAAAGTGATAGATTTTTGAATGCATCTTTTGAGCATGGTCATAATAAGACAGCCTTCCCGCCGTTAGGGGGAGGAAAAACTACTGTCATTTAAATAACGGCGTGAATTTGTGTGGATTGTATCTACCAGGTTTAAAGCTTTAAACTCCCAAAATAGGGAAGATTATACAAGCCCTATAATGCTCTATATGAGATTATAAGTAAAAAGATCCACATTCGCTACATAATTCATCTATGAGAGATGATTGTCCTAGAAGCGACAATGTATGCCCCAGGAGTGGCATGGGTACCCAATATCAATTAGCTTATTATAGCTAATGCATACAGATAAGAATGTGTGAGATCTATGATTGTTAATCATCGATGATAATTTACATTTGGTAGCTACCAAAAATCTTTAAGGGCTGTATGAACGCTATTCCACGTTTCACCATGAATGTCGACAAATTATATTACTGGCCAAATTGGAAAGAGGCAATTCTAATGAATTTGAAACGTGATGAAATACTTGGACCTTTAACCCTACATGGTACAAAAGGGTATTTATCAAAAGTGAAGATAAATCACTATGACAAAATGTCTATTTATAGAGACATGAGATTATGAATATCTTTCCCTATACGAATGGTAGGTATGCCATGATGATTTTTCAATGTTTTAAACTATACAAAGTTAAATGTGTCAATTTCTTTATATTGTTTAGCTCTTACTTTGTGTATGAATTTGAGCATATGAGATTGTTTCTAACCTTATCATATGAGGTAAGGCTTATTGAAAATCGTCTAGTTTTGTTGGTATTGCTTAACCTTTGTAGGTATGAAATTTTGTGATGAGCCCCTATATACAAAGCACACATGGTCTCACTTCGGTGATAGACACATCAATCTACTATATATGGTACATGTAGCTTATCGCATACATAAATGAGGCTTGCAACAGTCAGGGGGAGATTCTCATCAGGGGGAGCATCCAGAAGCATGCTACCTAGGACATATGCGTGTTGTGCTCTTTTTGTCCTTCGACCAGGGTTATTTTTGTCCCACTGGGTTTTTGTTACCTGGAAAGGTTTTTAACGAGGCAACAATAAGCGCGTCCAATACCATCATTCATTGATGGACATCCAAGGGGGAGTGTTGTAAATATTGTTATCTATGTGGATGTCCATGTAAATACTCATTAGTTATGTACTTTGTTGTAAACCCTACCTCTATATATAGGAGGCTAATGAGACTGAATGATAGACTTCTACTTCCTCCCAACTATTTTCTCTTCATCTTCTCTCTACTTTATAACATAATCAACCCCTATACCAGTTTTCTTATCAGTGCTCATCTTTTCTTTTCACTACATGCATGTTAAGGAAAAACAATATCTTAGTCGATGGTTTTGCATTTCCACTTAAGCTTTCTAAAGCACCTAATAACTTTTCATGTATTTTACTCTTGTAGTTTTGTGGTCCCAATTCCCCCTCATTGTTTTCGGGTTAATGAAGTTTGATTTTATTTTCATTGAAAATTATTCACATACACATTCTATTTTCCGGTTTTTTTTTTATTTCTTTTTTTGGTAGTTTATCATACCTCAATTTGTTTGAACATGTGACCCAAAAAATCAAATTTGTCTAAGAAAGAAAAAGGAAAGGAGAAAAGGAAAAAAAAAATTACATAGTTGCACATGACCAAAAATGTAGACACAGAAAACTCACTTTTAAAAAGATTTGTATAAATAAGGACACGAGTCTAGGCCCAAAACCCAAATGATGCAAGCCTGATTGCCAATTTTAATGAAAACTGACCAAAATGCTCGAGTTTCATCACAATTTACGGGCAACACCACTGACCCAATATCCACTCAAACCCGTTAATTGGTTTGTTGTTCATTCTGATTTGGGTTTAGGGTACGGTTTTCGGTGGCTGGCCAACTCAAACGTGCTTTTCTTCAGCTCGACCGGGTTCAACGCCCAGGTGACAGTCCAAGACAACGAGCCGAAGGAATGGCTCCTGAATCGGTCAGGAGGGAGGTGATCAGGGCCAGTGTGTTCCGGGAGTGCAAGAAGAGGAGGTTTTTCGAGAACAACCAGGACAAGAAGAAGAGAGTGGGCGCCAAGTCCAAGAAAAAGAAGAAGAGAAAGGCTAGGCAGTCTACTAGGAGGAACAAGAACGACTCCCAAAGGTTTGATCTTTCTAGCTCTTCGTGCTCTTAATTGTTCCTCTCTGTTTTTTGGGTCTGTTTGAATGAATCAGTAATTGATATGTATCAAATTGACTATAGGGTTAAGTATATTGCTAAGAATTTAATGTTGTGTTTTATGGGTTTGTCATGGGCTTCCCATAGAATTGGTCTGTTAGAATCATTATGAACTTGTCACGCATTAACATAAATTGATTTGATAGTTAGCTAAATGTCAAAACTAGTTCAACATGGACACAAACTATAAACCAATATTGTAACTTAATGAAAGAGTGTATCAATTCATTAAGGTTAATAATCCTATTCTTGGTCTGCAAGAAAGACTACAATGAAGTGTTACATTAAGGATCTAACTAGGAAACCTAATCCGATATGGACTGCTTTAATGGGAAGCTTTTTGAGGTTTAAGTCTCATATATATATGGATAAAATTGGTCCCTGTTGCCACTACGATTATTGCATTAGTTCTGTCCATTGAGAAGCAAGTTGGTAAGTAACAGAAGGCCATATTCAGTGATCGAGTTTTGTAGTTGCATAAGATGGAATCCATGCCTGTGATTGCTGAAGGTAAGTTTTGGTCTTGTTGTGATTGTTGTCGAGTTGTTTTGCATATAATTGTGAGCATGAATATATGGTTTTACAATTAGTATCAGAGCATAGGCTCACAAATATGAATTTAGTTTTGCTTGACATAAAAATCATTTTAAGGTTTTGCAAAACAAAAAAAAAATTGCTTTACGGGTTCAGCCTGTTAACAACTCTAGGCCCAGCCACAGTACGTGAACTATCCAAGCCCAAACTCGACCAAAATATCAAGAACAAGTGACCGTTATATCACAACGGTTAGTTTTGATCAAGACAAAGGTCTGGGAGTGGATTCAGAAACGCGCTAGATGCTTTCATCTCGAGAAGGGATTCAAAATCCCGATTGCTGTGATTCAAGAAGGTAATAGAGTCGATCGCTGCATCTAGATATCAAGTTCATGCTTCCGCTGAGTTTTTGGCAGCAAATTGGGGAAAAAGCAAAATCATTTTCTGTGAAAATTGGTTTCGATTCATAGCATGATAATTGATTTTTTGATTGTGCTCAAGAACCCTAGTTGCATTCCCGGCGTGCGTTAGGCTAGAGTAGATGGTTACTGATGAAACTTACAATTTCTTGACTATTCTATGGTTTCTTGGAATTGAAACAATTTTGGTTGTGCTAAAAATATGCATGATGAATTGATTGCTTATATGGTATTGTATTTGTGAATGTGTGACAATGTATGAAGAATTAGAATCTCCTAAAAGCTTTACACATTGTAGAAATTGACAGATGCAAGGGCTTAATTTTCTTATAAAGACAATGATCTGGGTAGAATATAAAGTTAAAAGCTCATGAGTTTTGTGGTTTTCTATTGGCATAAGTGAACTTGATGCATAAAGCATCCTTCATTGATGTTAGCAGAAAACATCTGGTACAACAAAACTAAAATTGTGTCTTGTGTTTTAAGACTATGCTTATGTTTATCTTCCAAAGAAGTGGTCAAGTATGGTCTTACAATGCAAGACAATAGTATGCATGCTTAATGGAAATATATTTGGATACTTGGAAATTTTTCTTCTGTCTAAATATGTGGATGAGTCTCCTTGGATAACATATTTTGATTAAGCATGGCATATTGATAAAGAACTACAGGATATTAGGCTTCTGATCAAAAGTGATGCTTAATGTTGTTTTATGTATGGACTGACACGAATGCAAGTACGGATTGATTAGGTTTTCTGTATGATCGATCTTGTATTGGATTGTTCTTGTTTTGGTTGCTTAAAGCTTAATAAAACACAGAAAACTTAAAGTTATTTTCTTTACAAATTGAGAACTCACATGAATTTTGTTTTGCTCCTTTGGTAACTCCTACATGAATTTGAACAGTGTCTTGATGCTAACTGGAACCAAGTATAGAGCTTGGCTAGACTCTGTAGAGAATTATACGGGAATGCATGAAAATATAGACTATTGTTTTACTGAGGATAAGCCTGCAGAGTTGAATGAAAAGAGCACCAAGAAAGAAACTGATATTTACAAGAAGTAGCATAGATCCAATAGAATGGCTAAGAACCTCATCCGTACCTCTATGTCTAAGATTGTCAGAGGAAGTATAGAAGAGCCAGAGCTAGCATCAGAGTTTTTGAAACTTATAGCTTCTAAGTTTAAAGAAAGTGAAAAAGCAGAAGCAGCTAGACTAACTAACGAGTTTCATGATTTGAAGTACACGGGTTCAGGAGGAGTTAGAGAGCATATTATGAAGATTATCAATATAAATGGCAGACTCAGGGAGCTCTTGATGGAGGTTAGGGATGAGCAAGTAGTGCATTATGCACTACATTCCCTACCTAATAGTTTTAGTTATCTTAGAATCAGTTACAATTCTCAAAAGGGAAACTGGACTCTAGATGAACATATATCCATCTGTGTGGATGAGGAAGCTAGGATCAAGGAAGAAAAGGAACCTGTTATAACCATAAATCTCATAGAGAAGCCTAAGAAGAAAAATCCCCAGAACAAGTTGAAGCCTACCAAAGCCATCACTAAGAGTTCAACAGCTGCAGTGGCTAAAGAAAATAAGCCATTTAGGTTCAAGTGCTACTTTTGCAAAAGAGTAGGACACATGAAAAAGGACTGCACTAGCTACAAGAACTGGTTAGCCAAGTAGGGTAAGATTTTTTCTAATACAGTGTTTTCTTTAGAAATTAATCTTACAAATGTTGAACCACAGTCTTGGTGTATAGATTCAGGCTCACCTATTCATATTACTAATTCTTTGTAGGGATTCATAAGGAGGAGAATCCCAAAAAGTGATGAAGTGAACCTGTGTGTGGGCAATGGCATGAGAGTGGCAATCAAGGCTATTGGCACTTTAAAGCTTGATCTAGGATTAGGAAAATTGTTAGTTTTGGACAATGTTTTTTATGTACCTTCCATGAGAAGGAATTTGGTTTCAGTTTCACTTTTAGTCAAATCTGGTTTGTAGACTTGTTATTGATAGTAAAGGAATTCTTATTTCTAAAAATTCTGTTCAAATTGGTTCTGGTGTTATTAGAGCATGTTTAGCAAGGCTAGCCATTTTTGAGTCAAATTTTAGCCAAAGTAGCTAAAAAGTCATTTTAGCTAGCCACTTTAGAAATACATCTGCATCAATGTTCTCTATTTTAGCTAATATTGAATTTATATTATTTTTAAAATGAAGATTAAATAGTTTAAATGTATTTATAAATTACAAAAAATAACTTAAAAGGAATGTTTTAAATAATAGAGAGCCTAATCTCGTTCTCTATATTTAGGAGCAAGATAGCTAAAAGTTATAATGGAGAGTCACTAAGGAGTCTGGTGCAGCTGCCAAAATAGATAAAAAGCTAAACATGCTCTCCAAAATAGCTAAGGAGCCCAAATAGACAGTCTGCTAAAGATGCTCTTATGAATGATTATTTACAGTTAAATTGTTCAATGGCTCAATAAGAAATTTTACTTGTTGAAAATAACACAAACAGTACTAGCACTTTAACCGGTGTTAAAAGAACCAAACTAAATAAAAAGTCTGCATTTTTATGGCATAGAAGATTCGGCCATGTTTCAAAAGAGAGACTGAAAATTTTGGTGAAAAACAAAATCCTAAATGAACTTAATTTTTCTGATCTAACAGACTGTGTGGAATGCTTTAAGGGAAAAATAACCAATACAAGAAAGAAGACTGCATATAGAAGCCAAAATTTACTAGAACTCATACACGTACACTGATATATGTGGTCCTTTTAGTCATCAAACTATCTGTGGGAATGTGTATCTTATCACATTCATTGATGATTTTTCTAGATACAGTTATGTTTATCTACTTTCAGAAAAGGCACAAGCATTGAAAGCCTTTCAAAATCTTTAAGTCTGAGGTAGAAAATCAATTAGAAAATAAAATCAAAATAGTGAGATCAGATAGACGTGGTGAGTTCTATGGCAAGTACACTGAATCTGGTCAACAAAAGGGTCCATTTGCCTTATTTTTGCAAGACAATGGAATTAAAGCACAGTACATAACACCTTATAATCCACAACAGAATGGTGTTGCAGAAAGAAAGAATAGAACCCTTTTGAACATGGTTAGGTGCATGATGTGTACATGTAAGCCTTGTACTGAAACCCTTGATAGCCTCTTAACTGCAATTTCTTGACCTCCAGGAAACTCCCCCTGAAAACAATTATAACCCCTTAGACACAGATTTTCAGATGAATTAGTCTAAACTAACAGGAGTAGAAAAGAATACTTCAATTCAGGATTAATTTGATGATTCTATTCATCCCATAATGAGGGTATATATGCAAGTATAAAGGAGTAGTCTAACTCTAGTAGGAAACAATCTTTCCATAATTACAGGATATCCTAATTAAATAAAATCCTAATTACATACAGATTTACAACGATTCTACACTCCCCCTCAAGTTGGTGCATAGATATCTATCATGCCCAACTTGCCAACTGAGCTGTCAAATACCTTTCTGCACACTCCTTTAGTAAGAACATCAGCTAATTGCTCCTCTGGGTTTACAAATGGAAAGCGAATAACCTTTCTGTCAAGATTTTCTTTAATAAAATGACGGTCAACCTCCACATGCTTTGTTCTATCATGCTGAACTGGATTATGTGCAATCTCAATGGCAGCTGTATTATCACAATGCAAATCCATAGGTTTTTTAAGCTTGTAACCCAGGTCTTTCAAGACATTACGAATCCACAACATTTCATAGACTCCGTGCGCCATACCTCGGAACTCAGCTTCTACACTTGATCTGGCAACAACTTTCTGCTTTTTGCTACGCCAAGTGACAAGGTTGCCTCCAACAAAAGTGAAGTACCCAGATGTAGAACGTCTGTCAGTTTTATCACCAGCCCAATCTGCATCTGTGTACCCAAAAACTTCCAATTCATCTTTTTTCTGAAACAGTAACCCTTTACCCGGCGCCATCTTCAAGTCTTCACTAGGACAATGCATAAATTGACTAACAACACTCACAGCATAAGCAATATCAGGTCTAGTATGTGAAAGATAAATCAACCTTCCTACAAGAAGTTGATACCTCCCTTTATCAGTTGGAACTTGATCAGGATAAATAGCAAGTCTGTGATTCATCTCAATGGGTGTCTCCATTGGTCTACAGTCCAGCATCCCCGTTTCAGCAAGTAAATCAAGGACCTACTTCCTTTGTGAAAGCAAAATCCCCTTCTTAGACCTTGCAACTTCAATACCCAGAAAATACTTCAGCTGTCCCAGATCCTTCATTTCAAACTCCTTTGACAGATACTTTTGCAATTCATTCATCTTTCGAATCATCCCCTGTAACAATCATGTCGTCAACATACACAATAAGAGCTGTAATCTTACCATTCTTGCATTTGATAAACAAGGTATGGTCAGAATTGCTCTGTCTGTACTCAAAGGCTTTCATGGACTTTGAAAATCTTCCAAGCCAAGCTCTTGGAGACTGCTTCAGGCCATACAAAGACTTCTTCATACTTCCTTTGTGAAAGCAAAATCCCCTTCTTAGACCTTGCAACTTCAATACCCAGAAAATACTTCAGCTGTCCCAGATCCTTCATTTCAAACTCCTTTGACAGATACTTTTGCAATTCATTCATCTCTTTCGAACACTCACAGCATAAGAAATATCAGGTCTAGTATGTGAAAGATAAATCAACCTTCCTACAAGAAGTTGATACCTCCCTTTATCAGTTGGAACTTGATTAGGATAGATAGCAAGTCTGTGATTCATCTCAATGGGTGTCTCGATGGGTCTGCAGTCCAGCATCCCCGTTTCAGAACATATTTCCTCTGTGAAAGTGAAATCCCCTTCTTAGACCTTGCAACTTCAATACCCAAAAAAATATTTTGGTTGTCCCAGATCCTTCATTTCAAACTCCCTTAACAAATACTTTTGCAATTCATTTATCTCTTTTGGATCATCCCCTGTAACAATCATGTCGTCAACATACACAATAAGAGCTGTAATCTTACCATTCTTGCGTTTGATAAACAAGGTATGGTCAGAATTGCTCTGTCTGTACTCAAAGGCTTTCATGGACTTTGAAAATCTTCCAAGCCAAGCTCTTGGAGACTGCTTCAGGCCATACAAAGACTTCTTCAATTTACACACCTTGCCACCGTCACTTGGGTGATTCTTAACACCTGGGGGCACATCCATGTACACTTCTTCCTCCAAATTTCCATTAAGAAACACATTCTTCACATCAAACTGGTGCAAGGGCCAATCTTTGTTTGCTGCAAGTGAGATTAGAATCCGGATAGTATTAATCTTT
>BDJD01001375.1:163520-180411 GCA_002564525.1 Rosa multiflora | reverse complement strand
GACTCCCTACAGTCTTCTTTCCAACCGGCATAGGTACTAGCTCCCATGTTGCATTCTTTTGAAGAGCTTCCAATTCTTCATTCATCGCCTTTGTCCATTTTGGATCCGTCAATGCTTACTACACGTTACTAAGAATAGATACAGTAGATAATTGATCAATAACAAGTGCATGTGACCCAGAAATCCTATGGTTAGACATAAAATTAGCTATAGGGTATTTAGCTTTGGCTTTGATATCTGGTTCATATTGTTTCTTAGGAATTCCCTTGGTAACCCTTTGTGATTTCCTAGGTTCGACACTTTCTAACACAGAAGATTCATTAAAGTTTAGGGGTACCTGAGGAGGATCATTCTGACCGGGATCTTCAGTTGGTGATGCAGAAGGGAGAATATCTTGTGTGTGAGCTTCAGATACGTCTTGATTTTGATTCAAGCTATCCAAAAAAGTCGTCTCCTCTGTCTCGGAATTCACAACACTCTGTTCGGCAGTTACATTTTCTGTTTCGGAATTCACAACACTCTGTTCTGCAGTCGCATTTTCTGTTTCGGAATTCACAACACTTCGTTCTGCAGTCGCATTTTTTATTTCGGAATTCACAATACTTCGTTCGGCAGTCGCATTGTCTGTTTCGGAATTCACAATGCTCTGTTCGGCAACTGCATTTTCTGTTTCCGAATTTCTACCCTGAAATCTATCCTCCAAATTTTCCAAGTCTTCAAAGACATCAAAATCAATAATAGAACGAGGATTCCCTTTATAACCTCTCTCCCCCTGAAGGGAAGACTGAGAAACTCCCCCTGAGTAATAAGGCTCGGATTCACGAAAAGCAATATCAAGAGAGACATGTATAGTGCCAGTAAGGGGATCATAACATCGATAACCATTCTGGAAGTCAGCATAACTAACAAAGATACACTTACGGGCACGGGGATCAAGCTTGCTGTGTTGAGGCTTGGGAATATGAACATAGGTTGTGCACCCAAACACCCAGGGCTGCAAATTAGGCATAGAAGGGATGGTCAATAGTGTATGAAACTTCTGATGAGGATTCTGAAACTCAATCACCCATGAAGGAGTACGGTTGATAAGATATGCTGCTGATTTTACTGCTTCTCCCCAATAGGACCTAGGTACATTCATGCCAAACAAGGAAGCACGAACAACTTCCATCAATTGCCTATTCTTCCATTCGGCTAAACCATTTTGTTGAGGAGTATAAGAATTGGAGGTTTGATGAGGAATTCCATGTGACCGGCAAAACTTAATCATAGGGCCATTCACAAACTCTCCACCATTGTCAGACTGAAACACTCTGATGGATTGTTGATATTGAGTTGCCACCATTTTGTGAAATTAGGTAAAGATTCCAAATACATCACTCTTATTCTTCAGTAATGACACCCATGTCATGCGAGTGCAATCATCAATAAACGTTACAAAATACAGAGCTCCAGAAAGAGAAGAAATTTGCGCAGGACCCCAGACATCGGAGTGAATCTTCATAAAAGGAACAGGACTTTTATTAAGACTTGGTGAATATGAAATACGGTGACTCTTGGCCAGTTCATAGATGTCACAGTGGAAATCCAAATCACTAACAATTGATGTTGCAGCTTCTTAAGATAATGAAAGGGTAGATGACCTAAACGGCGATGCCATAACTATACAGCTTCCTTTGCATTCTCTACCCCGTTGATCTTAGCCTGTCCCAAAAGATGCTTCTGTTTCTTTCCAGTCTCTGTCAGATCCAGATAGTATAATTTCCCCCTTCTAACACCATAACCAAGAATCCGTCGAGTCAGAATGTCCTGAAACACACAGAAAGACTAAAATAACTTGACCAACAGATAGGAGATTATAAGCTAGTGATGGAACAACTAAGACAGATTCAAGGGTTAAGGTATCAGAGAAAGCAATAGAACCTTCTCTGGTGACTGGAGTTGGAGTACCATCAGCAATAGAGACAACGTCTTGAGGGGAACGTCTAAGGTTTTTCACAAGACATGGGTCATTGGTCATATGGTCAGATGCACTTGTATCAATTATCCATGTACTATTAAAAGTAACCTTACCCTTCATACCTGACTGCGCTGCGTTAGTGGAGGCATTGTCTAGGTAAACTTCCTCTTTAGTAGCAATAGCGGCCTTGCCCAGATTCTTTCACGGTTTCTTGGTGAAGTCCCACCAATCAGGGTAACCAATCACTTCATAGCACTGCTCCTTGCTATGACCTAATTCCCCACATATAATGCACCTTTTGTTTGCATATGGATTTGGTTTACCTAGAGGACGGTGTGGAAAGGGTCCAGAGAAGCCTAAAGGAGGACCCTGTTTGCGTTGAGCCATAACAGAAAATTCAGCCTATTTCTCTGATTGCATCATTGAGGAATTCATGAATTTCGCAGGATTGGACTTTCAAGGGTTTCAAGATGGATATGAATGTTTTGGAAAAAGAAAAGTTTTTTTTTTTTGTTTCTTTGAACCTGCTCTGATACCGAGTAGAAAAGAATACCGGGCCCCGCCCGACCTGGTAGGAGTTTGAAACCCGGCCCTGCCCATAGGCCCGCCCCGTCAAAATCCCGTTAGGCCCAGCCAGTAAAAGACCGTTAAGCCCGGCCTGTAAAAGCCCGCAAAAAAAAATTATATAAATAACACAGAAACTCTTGTGCAGAACACCTAACTTCTCTAAATTACTGGGAACTGCTCAGATAAAATTAGGAGTTGTACCCTATATACAAGGAATTCCCCGTGTGTCTAGTTTCTAAGGAATTTTACGGTTTGTGATTCCGACTTTTCTAGAAGGAGTTATGGCAATTTAAGTGAAGGCAGTTCAGTTTTGACTGGAATCTAGAATGCCCAACACATATATTTGGAAATCTTCAGTGTGCCACATCATTATTATATGTGTGTGTGTGTGTGAATTTTTTGTAATTTGGCTTATGGTGAAATTGGACGTTCTCATACTTCTATATAGAATATGTGCATATATATTCTATATGTCATGACAACCGTTGACCGATTCGATCGGATTAGAAAATATGGTGAAATTAGCTAAATTTTTTACCACACTTATAATTTATTATAATAATCTCATCCAACGGTCGGTTTTTCCATTTTATTTGAATTGATAGAGGTTGCTCTTTAGAGTGTATGATATATAATATAAGTTTATAAGAGTAACTAAGTTTGACCTAGTTGATCGAATTCGAAACGAGAACCAAATTGACTAAAATTTTTACAACCACCATAAAACATTACAATCTCTCCATCGAGTGGTTGGTTTCTCCAAATTCATTTTTCACTTCATGTTTGCTTTATAATGAACCTCAACAATTTAAATGCAATGTATAAGTTATACAACTTTAGGAGGCAAATTGGTATAGACCAATGTATTTGTAATTAAAATTGAAATTTTTATATTATGTCCAAGCACATCCATCGATGAAATATTTACAAACGTGATGTAAAAAAATAAGCACGTTTCGCTGTAGTTATGTCATCGGTCAACCAAGAAAACATACAAATGACTATGGTTGACCAATCTGATCGGGTTCGAAACTATGGTGAAATTGACTAAATTTTTAACCACACACATAATTTATTGTAATAATCACATCCAACGGTCGGTTTTCCCATTTTCTTTGAATTGATAGAGGTTGCTCTTTGGAATGTATGATATGTAAATATAGATTTATAAAAAAAAATTAGTGTCTTTAAATATTTATTATAAATAAAGCCCACAAGGCCCGTCCCAAAAAAGCCCGCAAGGCCCGCTTTATATGAACGGGCTTGGATCATTCGATTTACAATAAAGCCCGGCCCGGCTAGGCCCGGCTAGGTAAGTATGTACAATTTCACCTCTAAGCAAAGACCAAAAATTGAATCAGTTTCGTCCATTTGATAGAATTTCCAAATTAAAGCGCAAATATCACTGGACCAATCATTTTTATCTAGTCTCCTTTACAATAGCACCTTGTTTTCTGCTCTATCTTCTTTGAAAATGAGGATAAGGACTCTGTTAAAACGTCCAAGAGAGGGTATTACATGCATGGGTCGTGAGATGCCGAGGGAGTGAAGATGATGCAAATAAATAAAGACAAAATATTTGAGGAATTGCTTCAAAATATTCAAGGCTTTTTGTATGAAGCTCTTATCGGATTCGCAAAAATCTAGAAGTACTTGACTTTGGAGTCTCTACTTCATAGTGCCCGAGTCTTTACTCCCTATTAAGTTTGTGCATCTAGTTAATGTGGAAACAGTCAAATTCGTGCGATGCGTTGATTTCACTTGCTGCCCCGGTGTGTTTTGGACTTTGCTGCACGGTTTCGAGAAGAACGCTTTTGTTGGCTAATATGACAAAAACGAAAAAAGAGGATCGCACGGACTACTCACTGTCGAACCTTTTAATTCAACTTCATACCATGCGAGTGGTTCATTGAAGAGGAATACTGTGACGTTTGCATGGACCCTATAAGGTTATAGCAACCTGCTGATTGTTCTTTCAATGGTTGATGGGACGGTGAAAATTCTTGATCGTTTAATGTTTAGACAAGTCACCTTTGTCCCCAATTTACGCAAGGAAATTCACAAGCTTCAAAATGTGCGCCTACTACGATATTGACAGAAGGTTGAACTTGGACTTGAGCACTATATATAAGAGTAGCATTTAATGTTCATTACTGTTTGAAATCGTATTGGGATTCCCATGGACATTAGAACCAGAAGCGTTTGTGCTTTATTAAATGGCTCCATGTTCTTCTTCCTTTTCATCTTCTTATTCAGCTTGCTTCCATCACATTATCATTGTGCTGAAGTTGATCAGATAACTCTTTTGCAACCGTTAGCGCAGGGACAAATTCTAGTTTCCCCTGGCCACATTTTTGAGTTGGGCTTCTTCAGTCCTAATAACTCTGCTAAGAAGTATGTGGGGATATGGCACAAAGATATATCTCCGCGTAAAGTTGTATGGGTGGCCAACAGAGAAAAGCCTCTTGCAGTTGCAGACACCTCAGCGAGTTTGACAGTTACTAGCAATGGGAATCTGAAGCTTGTAGATGGGAAACAAAAGTCTATATGGTCTACTAATATTGCTTCTTTGGTGTCATCATCGAATACTAGTTCAGTTGCTGCAGTTCTCTTAGATAATGGAAACTTTGTTGTCAATGATCATCTGGGAGCTGAGTTGTGGAAGAGCTTTGATTATCCTGGTGACACAATCCTACCGAACATGGTGTTGCGAGACAGTAAGTCTGGAAAGGGGCACTTCTTGAGCTCTTGGAAAGCAGAGAATGATCCATCACCAGGGAAATTCTTACTTGGATTGCCCCCACAGGCGCCATCACAAGTGTTCATTTGGATCAATAATGGATCAAATGATTCACATTCAATTCCCTACTGGAGAAGTGGTCCATGGGATAAGTCGAGTTTCATTGGTGTACCAGAAATGGATCGTCGATATATAAATGGCTTTAGTGTGGATGATAACTTAAAGCAGGGCACAGTGGATTTCTCTTATAGTTTATATGACAAACCTGTGTCATATATATACATCTCTCCAGAAGGAATAGTGAGGCTTAGATTTTCGAAGAATGATGGGAAGTGGTATGATCATTGGCAGAATCCGAAGAATCCATGTGACATCTATGGAGCTTGTGGACCTTTTGGAGTTTGCAAAGCTTCTGCATCTCCAATCTGTAAGTGTTTGAAAGGTTTTGTACCGAAGTCAAGTGCAGAATGGAGCAAAGGAAACTGGACAGGAGGGTGTATGAGGCAGACGAAATTGTTTTGTGAGAGACAAACAAACAAGTCAGTCTCATCAAGAGGAAAAAAAGTTGATGATGATGGGTTTTGGAAGATGGTGAGGTTGAAAATACCAGATTCTCATGAGTTCATTACTGCTCTCAATGCTGAAGAAACGTCCAACGATTGCAAATTACGCTGCCTAAACAATTGTTCTTGCCTTGCTTATGCATTTGTTAATAATATAGGGTGTTTGGTATGGTCCAAAGATCTTATTGATATACAGCAGTTTTCGGCGTCTGTCGACGGAATAGATCTTTATATTCGCCTAGCACGCTCTGAACTAGGTAACTAATAGTAGTGCTTGCACAACTCTTACAACAATATATTTTCTTAATTTTCTCTTTCATGCTTGTGTTTGTATAATAAGTTCACTTTTTCTTCTTCTTTTCTCAGTTGAAGGAAAGCCAATAAAGTTAATTAGCAGCCTTGCAGCTATTGTTTTTGTGAGTATCTTGGCAGCCATAGTATTCGGTTTTTACAGGAGGCGAGCTAACCAGAAGAGTAAGAGATGAACCAATTCATGCATTGGCACATTATCTCTTCATGTATAACTTCATAAAAGGATTATTATTGTTTTTTTTGTTTTATTGATTGGTATCCGGATGTTGCTTGTTGTTTCGCTCAAACTCACTGTTTGATGTTATATATGCAAACAGGACAGACTCAGAACTTTGAATCGAGTGGTATGATTAAGAGTTCAAGAGATGGTCTCCTAGAATATATAGGAAAGCATGATCCCTTAGAGCTCCAAATATATGATTTTGATAGCATACTAATTGCTACAAACAATTTCAGTGTCGCAAACAAACTTGGGCAAGGAGGATTTGGACCAGTTTATAAGGTGCTTTCTTTCATACATTTCATCAAGTACAGGAAACAAACATGACTTCAGTTAATAAATTGTAGAGCTCGTGGTTTACAGGGTATGCTACAAGACGGGAAAGAAGTAGCAGTAAAGAGACTATCTAGTAGCTCAGGACAAGGCATTGAAGAGTTCAAGAACGAGATGTTGTTGATCTACAATCTTCAACATAAAAATCTTGTTAGGATCATGGGTTGTTGTGTTAAAGAGGACGAGAAGTTACTGATTTATGAGTTCATGCCAAACAAAAGCTTGGATACTTTTCTATTCGGTTAGTTTCATTCGTGTTTTATGTTCAATATATTGCGGTGCAAAAAGTCATCTTCACCTATTTCAATGAAAGTATCTTTGCTGTTTGTAAATGTCAAATTTGGGGAAACAATTAAAATTTCTTTGAAAAGAAAGATCTCACCTGTCTTTTTCTTATTTAACAAGAAAAGGAATAGAAAAGTCTGAAGAATTCAACCTTATAATTACCATAATTTGGGTTTTGGAATCACAACTGCATACTAACATAAAGCGATGAATAGATTCACATGAAATAGATTACCAAGAGACAAACAATCCATCATTAATTGACTACTTTCTAGATCCATACTGTCAAATATTGAATATGTCTGTACAGTATAATCGCTGCTGTCTGTTTAGTTCAGATCCCTATGCTACATTCACTACTACTTGTCATACAACTGTGTTTGCATTTCCTAGCAATTAAAGAAGGCTACAAACAGTTTTGAAAGGGTAGCATTCTTATGACATTTCATTGTAACATGCATGGAAGTCATGATTTATGAACAACCATTAATGATTAGACTCTAACTTGGTGCTTTAATTATTTTCAGATACGAGGAAGAGAGCAGTTCTTGATTGGGCGACTCGCTTTAATATTATTCATGGTGTTGCTAGAGGGCTTCTCTATCTCCATTATGATTCGTATGTGAAGGTGATACATAGGGATCTGAAAGTCAGTAACATTCTTTTGGATGAAAAAATGAATCCAAAAATTTCAGATTTTGGATTAGCAAGAATAGTTGAAGGAACACAAAATCTAGAAAATACTCAGAAAGTTGTTGGAACACGGTAAGATTAATCATTACCTTACTAATCCCCAACATGATCAATTGGTTACCTACTAATTAATAATTAGTTTTGCCATGCAGTGGCTATATGTCTCCAGAGTATGCCATGGGGGGGATATTTTCTGAAAAATCTGATGTCTACAGCTTCGGAGTCTTGGTATTGGAGATTATTAGCAGTAAGAAGAATACCAGATTCTGTTTATATGACCAACAACTAGGCTTTCTAACTTATGTAAGTTCATACTTTAACTTCTACTATAAAATGTGAACTCACGAGCAGTTTCTTTCATATAGCTTAAACCTTATTTTTTATGAACCATTATAGGCATGGAACTTGTGGAATGAAGGTAGAGGGTTGGAGTTGGTAGATGAAATTCTGGGCGATTCATATTCCTCAACGGAAGTATTGAAATGCATGCATATCGGGCTTCTGTGTGTACAAGACAATGCTGTGGATAGGCCAACCATGGCAGATATAGCTTTGATGTTAAGTAGTGAGAAAGATGGTCCACAACCCAAGCTGCCTCTATTCACTATCCAAATTTCAGCTTTTCATCATCAACCACATTCTGAGAATACTAATTCCTCCAAAAAAGAAGCTACCATTACAATGATTGAAGGACGATAAGGGGCAGCAAATTGTTACACCACAATGCAATTCCTTTTCATCATTTTGAAGGGCTCTCGTACAAATTGAAGCTTTTCTATTTGGTGTAAAAAAATAAAAAATAAAAACTGTTTCTCTTGTGGTAGGTGGTATATGAATGTCTTTTCATAAAGAAGATGCACCTTGATTGGTGTGACTACACTTTGTATTGACAATTTTTTATACAAGAATAAAGTTTTCACCATGTGATATTTTTCATGGATATAATTTCAACCTTTGAAAGAAAAATTCTAATATGGACCAAGGTGTAGGTAGACCATAGGCAAAATGAAGGGCAAAATAGGGCATTTGGTGGCAAAATATCTGATTTTTTTGCCTAGGTGCAAATGGACCTTGGTCCATGGAAGTCTCTTTGCCTTTGAAATCTATTCTTCTAGATTCATCGTGACAAAATTTGGAAAAATTCTAAATGGACCAAGGTCCAGGTAGACCATAGCCAAAAATGAGAGGCAAAATGGGACATTTGAGTGCAAAAAATCAGCCTTGGTGCAGGTGGACCAAGGTCTACACAATACTCTTTGCAAAATTTGATATATATTGTTGGATATATATTGTTGTGTCATTTCGCCACTTAGCTTTTTACCTTTTGAGCTATCACTGCACCAGTTGTCCATACTCACAATTCTGTTTATATTTTTACTGCCGTATGAGATTAAAACTTAGCTAATTATGAGATGTTACTTGTGGATGCCAATCATTATAGATTAAAAATGGATCAATTACCGATCAAAATGGTGGTTGTTGGGTTTCCAGTAGATGTAAATTGTAACACCCCAAGCTGCACCTCACCAGCTTAAGCACGTTACAGTGCGCGAGTCTCTAAAACATAAACCAAACGCTCGATTTACATCCTAGAGAACCGCTAGGCATTTTGTTTGAAAAACTTTTGTTTACGCACAGCGGAAACTACAAATATTTTTGAGGTGAAAAACTTGAGCTCCTGAAATCTATTTCATTTGTCTAGAACTTGAATAAAGGCTAACACGAGGTATGAATCCCAATGAAGAAGAATTCAACTCAATTTGACTCGAGACCAAATAGCAATAAGTTCTGAAACACGAAGTTTGAGAAATAAGATTTAGCACATACTCCATACAAGGGTTTACCGAACTTATTCTGCACACCCAAAAACATGCTTAAACCACATATTTAAAGGAACGACAAACTTTAATGTTTTTCAACTTGAAAACCGATGCATGATGCTTAAATAAATACGGCGCCAAATCCAAGCATTACCTGATGGCTGGTCTCATAGACTCACTACACGACCTTACCTCAAATTAATTTATCACCAGGTAAGCCTAGCGAGAGCGCCCACTACCTCGCTACACACACGTACCGAGTCTGTGATTGCGGATACTCGGACGACCGGCATAGCTAACCCTCCGGAGGTTTAGGAAATTGAACCCAAGGAAGTCAGTGCCCCTTTCGCTCTCCAGCCATCACATTTCTCACAATTTGATTAGTATGCATTGCATTTTAACATAACCAAATCATAACACCAATCATGCATCATTTTAACACAATATATAAGAAAACAACTAACCGAGGAGAGTCCTGAATCCCTGCCTGAATTCCGATGCTTTCTCTAACGTATTTCGAGAGTCGTGAACCTTCCGTTTCTCGGGTAACTGGAGTCCTAGATTTCGACATTTCGATTGTTAATATCTCATTGAACAACTAAATGAAATTTCGACGACTAATAAATCGTCCAAACCAACTTTTCCTGGTTTGACTAGGAGTTGACCGAGGTTTGACTACCCTTTCCTGATTTGACCAAAATTGATCATTTTGACCAACATTGACCAATTTGACCACGTTTGACCAAATATATATATATATATATATATGTTGAGTGCACCCAATTTACTAAGGCCACCCAACATATAAAGTTTCTTTTCTTTACTTACCATCAATCTAACATATGCACAAGCAAAGATCATGTTTCCAATTTCGTCAACGATTTATCTCAATTTGTTCAACACTCAACCTTACTTCTATTTCAAGTTCTGTCGTGCAGCAATTCCGATAGAATTACTATGGACACCCGAGCTTTCCAATTTCTACACAAGGTGGTCCAAAACTACTAAGGAAACCCAAGCTTGACCATTTTTCAATTATTCCACAATCATTTCAAATAACCTGCCTTAGCAACACCAACAAAGCAATAACTTGCAAAACCAGAACAAATTTAAATCACCAAACTACACAACCTCATCAATTCAAATCAAGTTACAACCAACCCACTCTGCACATGCAAACAACATCGCATAGCCACCACAATTTCTCAACTTTCAGGGATTAACAAATTTGACAGAACCATCGAATTTACCTTCGTTCTGTCTAGTTTACCCACTGGAATTCAAACTTCCTTGCAGCGGCTTCCTAATTGAAACTCGACGATGAGTTGATCCTTCTTTCTCGTCAGTTTTCGAATTTGACGAACTCTGGGTTTATAGACAAGACTAGGAATTAGTTTCTAACTCACAACACCAAATCGAAGAGAAGAGGCTACCAGAAAAAGCGAAACTGCCACCATGGATGGTGGCCACGTTCTACAGAACGTACCCGACACTGTCAACGTAGCCCGACCACCTACTTCAGCTCAACCTTCCACGTTTTCGGGTTCCACGACGATGATGACCGTCGGAGAATGAGTTGAGGACACCCTGACGCGTCGGAGAAGTCGCCGGTGTCCAAGAACACGGCTGCCTGAGACCAAACCCAGAAACCAAGTCAATAAAACCCGATCAATATTCAAAAAATAATTGGACGGGCTTGTAGATCATGATGAAGAGATGATGTTTCATACCATAGGTAGCCAAAATGGTGGTCGGAATCGCCGGGAATTGAGAGCTCGCCGAAGAGGTCCCGGAGCTTCCAGTCGTCGAATCTCCTTCTCCGTTCAGTGCATGGATGATAAGAGGATACAGGGAGGTAGGCGACAGAGAGCCAAAGACGAGGGTGCCCTCGCGCCGTCGTGGGGTGGCCGGAAGTGGAAGTTCCGGCCAGGTCGCTTCGTCGGGTCGCGCTGCGTCCCGGGTCAGCTATCGCTCTCTGTGTCTCTCTCGATCCTTCTGGCGTTCCCACATTCTCATATATATAGATTGATCCAATTAACGATGGAAGGTTAGGATCAAGCGGTGGAGACGGTGAATGGCTAGGATCGCTCCACTTGTTTTCTGTTTCTTGAATTAATTTTCAAAATCTCAAAACTTCAGACAGCCACGATAAATAGCTCAGGTATGGTATCCGAAAAATCTCTTGAAAATTTCCACAAACTTGTCGTGTTGTGTACTTTATTATCCAACTCTCAAATTGAGGTTTTCACTTTATGAAAATTTCTGAAAATATTCTTGAGCAACTTAACGTTTATTAAAATCGTTGAACAATTTGTCACATGATCCCCCCTTAACCTCTATACATTTTTCCAGGGCTCACATAAATAAAGTCTATAGTGGATGAATGAT
Source organism: Rosa multiflora (assembly GCA_002564525.1). Taxonomy (NCBI): domain Eukaryota; kingdom Viridiplantae; phylum Streptophyta; class Magnoliopsida; order Rosales; family Rosaceae; genus Rosa; species Rosa multiflora. The sequence goes on along the minus strand of BDJD01001375.1, from coordinate 168,530 downwards.
TCAAAGTTTAGTTGAAATATTATTTCTTTAACATATAAGTTATCAAACCTTTGATTTAAAATTCCTTATATAATCCTTACTTTAAAAGTCCTCATGTGCCACGCTCCGTAATCTGACAATTACACACACACACACACACACACATGTAGTACAGCTTCTCTGCTAATGATCTCCACATATTTTAAAATATGCAAATTTCTTTGAATACACTCATTTTTTGATCGCATATCCACATCTTGACGGTTCAATTTTTGGGTCTTAGTGTATAGATCTTTCTACAAATTAATGATCGTTAAGGTATCGAACAAGATTAAATCAATGAACAAAATTTTGTCCAACCTGAACCGTTCGTGTTCATAATTGTATATCGCAGTTTTGAATGCCTTAATGATTATAAATTTAGCTGAAAATTTGCAGATTATATATACCTAAAAAGCCAACTGTAAAGATGTAAATATGTGATCGAAAAGTGGATTTATCAAGGAAATCCAAATATTTTAAAATATGCAGAGGTCCTTAACAGAGAAGAACTGTGTGTATTAATGGTAGATATGTTTAATTTCTTCAAACCAGTCATTGTTTATAAATTGTGGTGGTGGGGAAAAACAATTAAAAAACTAAAAAAGTAGATGGAAATGTTTGTGGTCAAGTCGTCAAGATAATGATACATCACAGTTTACATGAGTCCAAAAGGATACTGGGCTCGGAGTAGTGCTGGAAATACCATCTCTGCTTCCAATTCTGGTGATTTCTTATAAAGCTTGATATGTGGATTTTCCTCTGAAGCACTATTATACGATAAAGCTCCCTCTTCCCCTATCTATCTAAAATATTACGGATCTGTTTATGTAAAGGCAAATACATGCAGTGTAACACTTCTCTTTGCTGAAATTGTTGGTGAGTATAATCATTTTAGAAGTACAGATAAACGCTTATTTGATGTTTATATTCAGGTAATGTTTTCTTAGTTTTGTCACCAATAATCATCACCCACCCATTTGCATTAGCACTATTGCAGGCATTGTCATTTGAACCAATTAATAAATATAAATGGTGATTGATTGCTGCAAGGTGAGACGAAACTAAAGGATTTCAACATTGTAGACAAGGCAGGGGATTCAAATAAAGTACATAAAGAAAATTTCTCAGGTGTTAATGTATTTGATAGTGCATTAGAGATCCACTTCTACTTGTCTGGAAAAGGGTCAACTCTTGATCTGGGACCTCTTATAGTCTCGTATATGCTATATCTGTAACTCCAGGTCAGTATATGCTTATTGTTTTCCTTCTGTTACATGCCTATATATATTTGGACAATCCGGTTCTAAGGGCGACTCCAACCATTAGTCTCATATTTATGTTATAAGTTTTATTATGAGGTTCCAAGTCTCGACACCAATATATCCATCTCCAACCATTATACATCCTGTATGAAGGTCCTATATTTTTTTATATATTTATTTCAGTTAAGAATTAACTATATATAATATGAATTGAAATTTATGAACAATATCATATAGTCATATAGTCATTAATTAAAAATGAAAAATAAATTTAACTTCTTTAAATTTTTTTTTTCCATTAAAGGGTCGTGTAGTTGAATATCATCCATTGAATTTAATCCTAAGAATTTCTGTACATTCAAACTTTTCACTTATTTTTAATTTTTTTTTTTAGAATGAATATTTGGATTGTTCATCATGTGGACCATTCATTTTGAACGAAATCAATTTTAGCAGCAAGGTTATAGTTTGCCAAACAAGCAATGATTTTCTACACATGTGAGCTCCACATGTTATTGTTAGGTTTTGCGCCTTGCTCTCCTTGGTGGAGATATTTTACAGGGCATGAAGGCATGCTGTTTATAGTTTGTGTATTCATGTGATGAATTTGGAGAGTACAAGGGTGTTACTGATTAAATTGAAACTCGAGGGACTAACATGATGACGACCCCTAACCTCAGGGGGGTAAACTGAAATTAATCCTTAAATTAATGATGGACATGAATGGGCATTGATGAAGTGACTCTAGACAGGAGCATAACTATCTTCTGGTTTGACGGGTCCGGACAACCCCCCCCCCCAAAACCAAGGTGATTGATATATATATTAGTGCATTAAAATAATCAATAACAATAAGAATACACTAATACAAATCAGATTAATTAAAGGAGTTTTTGAATTGATTATATTTTTTTTTAATGGGCAGTTATGTATGTGTTTTTTTGTTTTTTTTTCAAATTTATTGTTGAGTTATGAATTATATTAAAAATGTTTTTTAATTTATATTTAGAGTAATTGGTTTTTTTTTTTTTATATTTAGGGGGAGCTGTGTGGAGGAAAGCAAGAGGACAAGGAGCAACTCCAAGGGTCTTCAAGACGTAGAAGACAGGGGGAGTTGTGTTCGTGTATATATAGCTCTTGGGGTAGAGTGATCTTCTAGAATAATAGAGGGTGCACAAGGGGTATCCTATTGGATACAAGGGCTTGGGTTGGGCATAAACTTGAGCGGTGTAATCTTGTACTATGTAATTCTCTCATAATGAAGATGAAAGCTCTCTGAGGACTTAGGCATGGATTTTGGCCGAACCTCGTTAAAACTTGTTTTCTTGGTTTGGTTGTTGCTTCTTTCCATCTCTACTACTAATACTTGCATGGCGGGGGATTAATTTCCTAACAGTTACTCTCCCTTTTCTCTTCTCCAACCTCATAAGAAAAGTGTCTGTGTTTTTTCCTTCCCCTCGGCCAGTCAGTGGGCTGCGTCCCGTGTCTCAATTTGAGACGGATAATTAGCTCTTCAGTGTTTGAGACGAATTATGAGCCTTGATAAGAAAGCTTGAAGTTGAATCCATTAACAGAATTGAAGAATTACAGAAGTCAAAGATACAATCGGAGAGAGTGAAAAAATGAAGCCTGAAAATGAAGAATGCAGAGAGCCTTATATATCTCTCAAGCCAGCTCAGCTACACATTTCTTCTAACAACCTTGCTAACTGAACCTCCAGATTTATGACATGTGGCATTGCAATCTGATGAGAAAACTTGGCAAACGAACCTTGCTGACTTATAGTCTTGAGTCTCAACATCTCCCCTCAAACGCAGCTGGGTTTTCCCAGTCTGAGTTTGCCAAAGTGAGAGTTGAACTGAGGACCATGAAGTCCCTTTGTCATAATATCTGCAGTTTGTTCCTTGGTTGGGATGTATCGTAACTCAAGTCCACCTTTCTGAACCCTTTCTTTAACAAAGTGATAATCAGTTTTCAGGCTTTTGATTTTTGTTGAGAATATATACACATCCCACATGGGAAAAATGAGACCTTGCCTATAAGTTTATAAGGGTTTGGGCTACTCCGTCAATTGCCAATTGATTTTGGATGTGAACCCCAAATTACTTTATCATGGTATCAGAGCGGGTTACCCACGTGTGCATGCCTAACGGCCATACGGGCTCCACGTCACCCAAAAGTTGTCCACGTGTATGGTTTGAAAATTCGCCACACGTGCGAGGGCGTGTTGAGAATATATACACATCCCACATGGGAAAAATGAGACCTTGCCTATAAGTTTATAAGGGTTTGGGCTACTCCGTCAATTGCCAATTGATTTTGGATGTGAACCCCAAATTACTTTATCATGGTATCAGAGCGGGTTACCCACGTGTGCATGCCTAACGGCCATACGGGCTCCACGTCACCCAAAAGTTGTCCACGTGTATGGTTTGAAAATTCGCCACACGTGCGAGGGCGTGTTGAGAATATATACACATCCCACATGGGAAAAATGAGACCTTGCCTATAAGTTTATAAGGGTTTGGGCTACTCCGTCAATTGCCAATTGATTTTGGATGTGAACCCCAAATTACTTTATCATGGTATCAGAGCGGGTTACCCACGTGTGCATGCCTAACGGCCATACGGGCTCCACGTCACCCAAAAGTTGTCCACGTGTATGGTTTGAAAATTCGCCACACGTGCGAGGGCGTGTTGAGAATATATACACATTTTTTTTTTTTTATATTTAGGGGGAGCTGTGTGGAGGAAAGCAAGAGGACAAGGAGCAACTCCAAGGGTCTTCAAGACGTAGAAGACAGGGGGAGTTGTGTTCGTGTATATATAGCTCTTGGGGTAGAGTGATCTTCTAGAATAATAGAGGGTGCACAAGGGGTATCCTATTGGATACAAGGGCTTGGGTTGGGCATAAACTTGAGCGGTGTAATCTTGTACTATGTAATTCTCTCATAATGAAGATGAAAGCTCTCTGAGGACTTAGGCATGGATTTTGGCCGAACCTCGTTAAAACTTGTTTTCTTGGTTTGGTTGTTGCTTCTTTCCATCTCTACTACTAATACTTGCATGGCGGGGGATTAATTTCCTAACAGTTACTCTCCCTTTTCTCTTCTCCAACCTCATAAGAAAAGTGTCTGTGTTTTTTCCTTCCCCTCGGCCAGTCAGTGGGCTGCGTCCCGTGTCTCAATTTGAGACGGATAATTAGCTCTTCAGTGTTTGAGACGAATTATGAGCCTTGATAAGAAAGCTTGAAGTTGAATCCATTAACAGAATTGAAGAATTACAGAAGTCAAAGATACAATCGGAGAGAGTGAAAAAATGAAGCCTGAAAATGAAGAATGCAGAGAGCCTTATATATCTCTCAAGCCAGCTCAGCTACACATTTCTTCTAACAACCTTGCTAACTGAACCTCCAGATTTATGACATGTGGCATTGCAATCTGATGAGAAAACTTGGCAAACGAACCTTGCTGACTTATAGTCTTGAGTCTCAACATCTCCCCTCAAACGCAGCTGGGTTTTCCCAGTCTGAGTTTGCCAAAGTGAGAGTTGAACTGAGGACCATGAAGTCCCTTTGTCATAATATCTGCAGTTTGTTCCTTGGTTGGGATGTATCGTAACTCAAGTCCACCTTTCTGAACCCTTTCTTTAACAAAGTGATAATCAGTTTTCAGGCTTTTGATTTTTGTTGAGAATATATACACATCCCACATGGGAAAAATGAGAC
>BDJD01001375.1:145271-163351 GCA_002564525.1 Rosa multiflora | reverse complement strand
GGGCTCCACGTCACCCAAAAGTTGTCCACGTGTATGGCTTGAAAATTCGCCACACGTGCGGGGGCGTGTTGGGAATATATACACATCCCACATGGGAACAATGAGACCTTGCCTACGGGTTTATAAGGGTTTGGGCTACTCCATCCATTGCTAATTGGTTTTAGAAGTGAACCCCAGATTACTTTATCAAGCCTAAGCTCATTATGAGATTGCTGTTTGTCGTGGTTGGAGTCTTGGAAAAAAGTCTCATTTTGAGACTTAAGACATGGTTAGAGACTTGGAGATCCCGTGAGGTAACTTAGGGCTCAATATATCGTCGATCACTCAAGGTAACTAGCTACTAGCTAGCAATATTTGAAAAAGTATTCACTGTGTCAAGAATTCATACTGAACTTGAGATGAATTGTTCGTGGAACAGAAACAAACATAGGTCTAGAAAAAGCTGTCACCCTCAAACAATTAAAAGATGCTACTCGAAATTTTGGCCACAAAAATGAGATTGGTCAAGGGGGTTTTGGGACAGTATACAAGGTAAATGATTTTATCTGCTCTTTCTTGTGTATATTATGGAGTTTCATCTGAAATTTTAGACCTTTTTTTTTATTGAAATAAATCTGAAATTTTAGATCTAGAACTTGCAAGTTCAGTTTTAATAAGTAATGGACATTGATTAACGTATTGAACTTGTTTGGTTGCAATTGCATGCAGGCCGAATTGGAAGGTCGGACAGTAGCTGTGAAGAGACTTTCCTCTCATTCAGAGGAAAGGATTAGTGAATGGAAAAATGAATTTTATACCTTAAAATCAATGGATCATCAGAACATTGTTCAATTGATGGCCGTTTATAACCGAAACGGCTTGCAAATGATTATATATGCAAAATAACTCCCTTGCGCACGCCTAATTTGGTAAGTCCTTTTTGTCTTTCAGTTCTATCGATCAGTTCCCTTTGTTTTTTATCTCTGTTATATTTGTGTTTCTGTTGTAACATACTAATTTAGGAGAATATATATTGATGTTGTGACTGTTGATTGCAGACTCAAAGCTCAGATTGCAACTTGATTGGAAAGCAATTGCAAGGTGTAAAATTTGCTTGGGAATAGCAAGGGGCTTGCTGTATCTACACAAGCATAGGCTGCAGACGGTTCATAGGGATATTAAAGCTGCGAATATTCTTCTTGATGGAAAACTTGAGGCTAAAATTTCAGACTTCGGATTGGCCAGCCTTTACACTGAAGATAATCAATTCGAGTTCATCAAAGTAGAAGTGTCACAGTAAGTAAAGCTGTAAAGTAGTAGCACCCTACTACCTAACTGCAATGCTACAGTCAATTTGGTCATAAGTAACCTCTTGTTTTTCGCAGGGGATATATAGCACCAGAGTATGTTCGAGGAATTGTAACATTTAAAACTGATGTCTACAGTTTCGGGTTAGTTCTACATAAAACTGTTAGTGGAAAGACAAATGCAGGAACCAAGCGAGATAGCCTAGAAAGTGGATTCTCTTATACGGTAAAACAAAAGGAAGCTAGATCAGCATTGCTATGTTTTCTGCCTTCTTTTGTTCAACTTCTGTATGAAAGTATGTTGTAATGAGAAAAAATGTGTATATTGTGGAAATGCAGGCTTATCATTTACATGGAAAAGGAAGGCTGTTGGACTTGGTTGACAGAAACTTGTCGGGCAGTTATGACGCAAAAGAAGCCATTATCATCTTGAATAGCAGTTAAGTGCACCAGTATAGCTCCAGCCGTGAGGCCTACTATGTCTGATGTTGTTAGTGTACTTGTTGGAGACAAAAGAATCGATGAGATTTGCCCCTCTGCCCCAAATGATAATCCCATTACTCAAGTTGATTCCTCTGCTTTATAGAAGTGACCTCTGGAGGCCATCAACGTCGTCTAATTTTATCAAAGGAGAAGATGGAACAGAACACATTTCTGAAACTACACCCTAGAGAATTCCAAATGAAACAGAGCAATCTATGCTGCATCTATTCCCTATTTTCTTCTCCTCGTTTTCGGAACTTCTAAACTCTATTGGCACGATTTTATTTAACTTGTATCAGATTGATTCTTGGCCTTAAGTGGCTTGCCTTGTCATATTGGATAGGGATAAAATCTGTTTAGTTCCTATAGTTTGTCACTCTCATCGTTTTAGTCCCTAACATTCTAATTTAATCTAAAAACTCCCTGACATCACAATTTCTCTCTAATAGGACTCTTCCATGTTAAATTAGGAGTTGGCCTTGGGTGAAATGTCCAATATACCCCTCTGTTATTTCTTTTTCTTTTTTAATTACTTTTTTTTCCTATTTAATTTCTTTTTTTTCTTTTTTCTTTTTTCTTTTTCCTTTTTAATTTCTTTTTTTCTTTTCAATTTTTAATTTTTAATTTTTTCTTTTTCCTTTTTTCTTTTTAATTTCTTTTTTCCTTCTTTTATTTTTCTTTTTTCCTTTTTTTTCTTTTCTTTTTCCTTTTAAAAAAAAGAAAAAAAGAAATTAAAAAGGAAAAAGAAATAACAGAGGGGTATATTGGACATTTCACCCAATGCCAACTCCTAATTTGACGCGGAAGGGACCTATTGGAAGGAAATTGTGAGGTCAAGGAGTTTTTAGATTAAATTAGAATGTCAGGGACTGAAACGATGAGAGAGGCAAACTATAGGGAAAACTATCCCTATTGGATATTAGGTATCACCAATGCTAATGAACACGAAATTTGAAATTCTGTTAATCCAAAACCCTGACCCAAAACGGATGCTAAACTTATTCGCTGCAATTAATTCACTTTGAGCCACAAACAAACAACTTGTTTTACAATTTTGAATACCACCTTACATTACTTGACATATTAACTAATTTGTGTTATCTCATTTATTACAGCCAAAGAGCTGGTTTTTTATTGACCCAATGCTCGATGCATGTCCCGGTCTGCCCGCAATATTAGGATTTTAAAATATTTGAACTTGAAACGATAACCAAGTCTCACCTAATCCAATGGCTGAGCATCTTAAAAGTTTAGTTGTTTGTTATATGAGAAAAAATTCAGTTACCGTCCCCAAATTATGCTGCAAAGCCTAATTTGATACCCGAACTCTCAAAAGTATCAATATGATACCCAAAGACGTATTTTGACATCAACGTGATACTTCCGTTAAAAATCTCTAACGGCTCCGTCTGTTTGCTAACGTGGCAAGCATGTGGACCCCAAAAAAAATGCAATGACCAATTTACCCTTCTTCTTTTTTAATTCATTTCTTTTTTTTTCTTCTTCTTCTGGGATTTTGTTCTAGCCAAACCGCTGCAACCTCCGCCACCCTAAAATGAATTCCAACTCCGTGTTCTGTGTCGGAGTGAAGTCACCAAGCACTCAACAACCTTTGGTCAGAGTGAAGTCGTTATAATGGTAAAACCCAAGTAAAAATGAGAAAATCGAATCCCCACTTCAACAATTAACCCATCTCATCTCCTCTCTTTGCCTTCCGATCTACAGCTGTATTTTGTACCCACCACCAATTCCAATTCCAAAAACCTGTCAAGATTACTCCTTGGCATTAATATGGGATCAGTACAGGGCTTTGCAATTGAATTTTCAATTTTGAGTCTCTTTGCTCTCAGAAACCGCAAAGTTTGCTCTCTTTGGGGCTCTGGTTTGCATCATCCTTTGCTTTCCTGGCCTGCTTTTGCTGCTGATTGTATCTCTTTCTTGCTTTCCCAGCAATGTAAAACCTATCCTCTCCACTAACATTTCCAAACTGTAATCTTGTACCTAACATTTTCAAAAGCTCAAAACTTTAATCTCGAGAAAATCAGAACCAACACCTCCATTTTTGTGATCACAAAAACAGAGGAAATTACAATCACTAAACAAGAAACCATCAAATACCCTATACTGGTTTGCATCATCCTTTGCTTTCCTGGCCTGCTTTTGCTGCTGATTGTATCTCTTTCTTGCTTTCCCAGCAATGTAAAACCGATCTCCACTAACATTTCCAAACTGTAATCTTGTACCTAACATTTTCAAAAGCTCAAAACTTTAAGCTCGAGAAAATCAGAACCAACACCTCCATTTTTGTGATCACAAAAACAGAGGAAATTACAATCACTAAACAAGAAACCATCAAATACCCTATACCTTTTTCTTTACTTATCTGATTTCCCTAGTTAATGAAATGGATAAAAACCCAACTCAGAAAACAAATGAAATGGTTTTGGGAGCTCAGTGAGGCTGAGGTTTTTAACCTTTGTCAAAGTTTTACAGAAGGAAACAAAATTGATATCTTTCCCTTTCTGGGTTAACCAAAACCAGCAGAGCAGACCCAAATTCTATCTTCAAAATCCCAAATTGAATCAAGGATTGTACCCAAGTGATCAGATCAAACAAACCAGAAAAAGACTAAAACTTTGGATCGAAAATTTACAAGGGTGATGAACAAAGTTACAGAGTAGTGCGTATTAAACAAGAGCCAAATGGGATTTGTGTGAAGGATCATTACCTCATAGATCCAGATTCTGCAAACTAATGCAGTACTCAATCTACTTGGGAATCGTGTTTGACAGAGACATGTCTTTGAGCTCAAGGTTGTAGTGCACTTGAACACTCCACAGAAGCTAGTGAACTCAGATCTAATGCAAAAAGGAAAAGAGAGAAAGAAAGAAAGAGAGCTCGTATCTTTCAGAGGTAGAGAGGGGGAGGACTTAACTGGTTCTTTGTTATCGGTTCTCTTCTACTTCTCTATATCCAGTCCGTTTCAGAGATGAAACAAGAGAGTGGAGCGAGTTAGAATGCCTCACGTACTCTTTCTCCGTATTTATAGCTAAATTACTCCACACTTACGTGCTCCGGCCCTAGAGCCTCCTCCTTGTCGCCGTCACCGACGACGATCTCCATCCGATGCTCCGATTGTTCTTCATAAGCCACAAACACTTTTGATCAAGAAAAATTTCTCCGTTTCGGCTGTTCTTCATAAAGCCACAAATTCATTCCCAAAAGATAAACAATAATTTCATTTTATTGGAAGAACAAGACATAGATTGATAGAAAGGAGAAAGGATTAGATTGGGAAAGGAATGAGGAAAAGCAAGAGAGAGAGAGAGAGATCCTTTTTTTCTTCTTCTTCTAATTAATTAGTAAAGAAAGACAATTTTTCCCTCAATAAAAATATCACGTGCGTAACACTTGCTTGCCAAGTCAGCAAACAGACGGAGCCGTTAGAGATTTTTGACCGAAGTATCACGTTGATGTCAAAATACATCTTTGGGTATCACATTGATACTTTTGAGAGTTCGGGTATCAAATTGGCCTTGGCAGTATAGTTTGGGGACGGTAGCTGAATTTTTGTCTTGTTCTATATGGTTATTATAATCTTTTTTTCTTTCTTTCTTTCTTTCTTTCTTTTTTACAAACCTAGCAAGATTGAGTTCAAAAGACACTACCATCTTGGGCTTTGATATATATCATGCCTCTGGTCTTGTGATCACTGATCACATCTTTTGAAGAAAGAACCCATTCCCATGGATTCAAGGGCTGTCTTTGGTCTTCTGTTGATTATGCAGTGAAGCTCTCAGTAAAAGTGCAAAGGCCATGCAAAAAATGGAAAATGAAAATGGATTTGACTATTGTAATCAACGTTGCACTCTTCCATGAACAACTCATACAGACTGAAATTCCTTCGGCGAGACGAAAATCAAAGGCCTTATAACTGCAGGCTTGATAATGGGATTGTATTCAGTAGCAAGATACAGCATTCAGAGCCAAAATGATAATAGCATCCTCAGCAATGTATAATCAAACTCTTTATGCACTAAGAGTATTGGAGTGTGGACTTCAGAGTCAAGTGTCTAAGAATCTGTGCTCCAAAATTGTCCACACAAAGTTTACCTCTTGCGAGTTAAACTTTGTGATTGAAATTTGCAAGAGCTAAGTAGCTAGCTAGCCAGAACTAATAAGCAGGGATTTGGGAAAAGATGTGTAGACCTATAGCTAGAGTTTTTTTTTTCATATATTGTCTTTGATTGTTCTTCAAGTTGGTTTTTATGAACGAGGAAAACCTTTTATATATCACTACTACAATAAGTTAATCACACAACACTAATCACACAACAGAACTTAAATCATCTGTTGTGTGTTTGAGTAAGCTTGATTGTACAATGGTATTAGGGATATTCTGTTGTGTGAGTGTCAATAAAGTGATAACTTTTTTATCAGAACTACATTGCACAACGGAGTTTGGTATTTTCCGTCGTCTGAGTATTAAAAAATTTAGCGGTAGATTTCCCTCAACTTTGGCGTCTTGGTTGGCTCTTGAAACATTGAAATTTGGCCTACTAGGTACAACGGATTTCATGATCTCCGTGTTGTGATTGAAAAACTAAGCACCAAAGTTTGAAGAGGCTTGCTTGAGTGTCATCCCCTAGATAGGCCTAGTGCAATAAGCTGTTCTAATTGTACAACAGATTTAAAATTTTCTGTTGTGTGAACTTGGAACTTCCCTCCATTATTTCACATTTTGATTTTTAGTGCTGCCTTCAGACGATAGTCGATGAGATATCAGTTGTGTGAATAACTTTGAGAATTTTTAGCTAGGTTTAATTTTGTCACATCGTGTCCAACAGAAAGGGAAAAGAAAAGAAACATAGCCCGGCCTATTTGGTGTGACAGAAAGGGAAAAAATTAAACCACGTATCCATATCGGATGCTTCATGTTGTGTGTTTGTTTCTGGGTGTTTTGGGTCAGAAGTGAATTATCATGATATTGAGTTTCTATTGGTTTCATATTACACATTTGTTTTTTAGCACATAAACACATATTTAGCCCCTTACTTTCTATAGCTCTCTTTGTCTCTTTAACTAAATTGTTCAAGTTACAATTGTGACTGTTCGATCTGCTTCTGTGTTCTCTAGGTGGAGGTTGGAAAACAAAAATATATGCGAGATGTAAGCATTCACAACTTTGAAATCTTGTAGTTGTATAGCTAATTGTATAATGTGTAGAAGCTTTCCTATTACACTTTTGCTTTTTCTTTTCTTATATGTTGGATGGTCCATAATCTGTAACTCTTTCCAATTGCACTTTTGGACTTTTGGTGTTCCTTTTTCGTTCGATGGTATTTGGTGTTCCTTTTTCATTGGATGGTACGTGGTTTTTCTTGCTTTGTTTTATGGTTATAGCGAGTTACTAATTTATGACGGAACATTAACAGAGGTTAATTTGATTTACTGAACCTTGCTTTTGAAGTATCTAATTAACGGTTATAATCTAGCAGTGGTATGAAATGTGTAAAAAATGATGTAGAATTTGGTGATGCTGATGGTAATCATCATAAGGGTACTGATTTGGATACTGTAAAAGATAGTGTACAATGTATTCATGATAACAATATTGATTGTAGGTGTAGGCAGAGATATACATTTGATCAAATTCTATCTGTTTTTCTCATGGATATTGGTCATAGATATGTTGTTATACCCCATATGTCTGCAGTTTTTAGTAATAGGCAACATGTGGATTTGTTCAGATTTTTCTCTATTGTGAGACATAAAGATCGGTATGATTTAGTTTCGAAGAAGAGGCTATGGTGTTTTGTGTCCAAAGAACTGGACTTGATTGGTGGAGCAACAGTGACTTCTGTAAAGTTGATCTACTTTAACTATTTCAATGAGTTGGAGATATGATTTAGGGAGAGTTTAATCCATAATTGACAGAAACCTGATTGTTGATAGTGTGGAGCAGTTTCTATATTATATTTCTTTATGTAATGTTTCATTGAAATTGTATTCAACATAATACAGCAGATGATCATGACACAGGGTTTTCTAATAAGGAAGTCACGCTGTTGAAATCACAGAAATTCACGCCTGAATTTGGTTTGTTTTTTTATTCCTATTTGTTCTTCAATTTAGTTTCTGCTGACCTCCTTATATGGATTCATTAGTTTACGCTGTTCTCCTTATCAAATATTGAAAAAATCTTACTAATAGTTCACTAAATAACCATCTGAAAATTGTTTAGTTGCTTACCCCTATGAAAAAGCTGTTGAGAATAATATCTTTATTTGTGTTATATTGTTTGTATGTTAATGGCATAGATACGTCCATAATGGATCTGTAGGCTGCAAAGTACTTATATAAATTAGGATCTTACTTTCATTTCAATTTATATGCATTATCCAGACTACTGCATAACATAGGGTTGTTGGTTAGTTAGGCTTTTCTTTTCAGAGATTTCTGTATCATCATTTTTTTTCTTTTTCATTGCAGATTTCACAAGCCTTATATTTTCCAAACTTTGTAAATGTTCCTCTCTTCAAGGGATGCTCAACGGAATTCATCACTCAGATTGTATGTCCTTTTTTTTTTCTTCCATTTATATAATTAATGTTCAAATGAAAAAGGATGGCTGACTACTACTTTGTACAAAGTTGAATTTGTTTGTAGGCCAGCTGGTAGTTCATCATCGACAATAAAAATAAAATAAAATTGGTAATTAATTGCACTTATGGAAACATTGTAAATAGTGTTTACTATCTTGCATGTAAATGACTGTGACCTGGAACCTTATTTCAAAGTCAATAACAAATGTATAAGTGTGTGCTGTAATGTCCCTGTTTGTGTGTAATGTCAATTAGTCCACCTTAAAGAAGCACCTGGTGGTGTAATTGTGTCAAACATTCAGGAGTTTTCATGTGTAACGCCACATATATTGTCAAATAAAATCTTCCTTGGTTCATGGATATCTCTGCATAATGTGTACTAATGAATTTGGTATTCTTATTCTTTTTATTTTGCAGGTTATTAAGCTACACGAGGAATTTTTTCTCCCAGGAGAAGTGATAAAGGAACCTGGAAATGTGGTAGATCAAATTTATTTTGTCTGTCATGGTGTACTGGTACGTTTTAGTTTCTTAACTCACCGGTGGATCTAATTTAGTTAGTTCAGTAAACTTATGTCAGTTTGCTTTTGAATTGATCTTTGGGTTTGGTTACATTGCCTTCATGTTGGTAGACTGGCTGCAATCAGTGGTAGGCTAGCTCAGCCTGGTCTCTAGATAGTTTATACTTTCATGGCATGGAGCTTGTCTACTGGTGTAAGGGCTGGTCTACTATTGATGTATGGATACGTTAGTGTACTGTAAATATTTCCCTGATTGTTTTAGCCCCAAAAGTTTAATTTATTTTCAAGGGTTTACCAACTAAATTTTTAATTATTTATTTATTTATTATTTTAAAAACCTAGCTTTTGGAAACCATCCCCCTGCATCAGCCTTTTTGGGTTTTCCTTCGTCCTTTTAGTTGCTTAAATATTTCTGCTCATATTATTGAGTTCAACTACTTGCTGCTAACACAAAAAAAGACACTTTTTCAGTTTATGTGTAAATATAATGTTAGCATGCCATATACATTCTAGTTACATGTCTATATTGCTTCGCCCTGGTGATATGAACTTTTAAGCGCATACAATAACATCTGATGTCGCCAGTAGATCACCCCTTTGCATTTGAAAGTCTCTTTCCTTCTTGCAGTTTCCAATATATTTGGATCTTGCATTTTATTTCTCCTAAGAGCCAACATGGAATGTGGCTTGTGATGTTTTCAACAAATGGATGCCTATCTGTAAATCTATGAAATGATTGAAGGAATTCTCTTTCCCAATTTTTAGAGGATCATATCCTTGTCACTTCAAACTATTTCAATAGTAGATCAAAGACTAGAGATACCACCATAGCATGGTCACAGCAATAACAAGGATAGTATGGTAATACTATCTCATTCTCTTTTTCTAGTTTTATTTGATATTTTGATCACATTGCACAATCATCTGACCTACATGACCCCTTTGATATGATCAAAGTTATTCTTGTACAAAAGGAGGTGGGTTTAGGGGAAGATGGATCAGAATAAAAAAATTTGCTTTTGCAACTGAACAACTCACTTGGACAAGTCTCCATCCTTTGCAACATTCCCCAACCTTATACAGTTAGGGTGTGTGAACTCTGCAGGTTTCTGCGATTAGATAAACAATCATTTACAAGTATCCTTGACATATAGTTTTATGATGGGCGGAGAATCTTGAACAGCCTTGTAGAGGTTAGTTCTCTATATCTAATTCATTCACACACACACACACACATTTTCTGTTTTCTGAGTAAAGTTGAGTATATTTGTAGTAGGTGTCAATCACATGGCTGAAATTTTTACAGGGAAAGGACCTCATATCAAGCAACTAGAATCAGACATTACTTTCCATATTGGAAAGCAAGAAGCTGAACTTGCTTTAAAGGTGAATAGTGCTGCTTATCATGGAGATCCACATTAGCTAAATTGTTTGATCCGAGCTGGAGCTGATCCAACAAGACAGATTATGATGGAAGGTCACCCTTGGTATGAAATGTTTCATGGATTTCTGATGATACACACACACACACATAGATTTAGTGTGTGTTTGTGTAAAGCAATTGGAGCCAGGTCCTTCTAGGTTTTATTGAAGCCAAAGGCTGCTGAAGGCTAAGAGTCATATTCCATCGAGAATATGAATGTTTTTTATTCATGTATGACTAGCTAGGAATGCTCGTTTGGTACATTATCTAGTTACTTGAATGTATAGATGTTTGAATAACGGTAGTTGAATTTTATGGATTAGAGTATTGTTTATATGGTAATGTATCGAGCATTATATCTGGACAAACGTTTATATGGATATTCTTCTTGTTTCCAAGGTTAAGTCATACAACACAATACAAAACAATGTGTTGTATGACTGTAAAAGAGTTTAAAATTGAGGCTTCTCCTACAACAGTCACTGGTTGTTATCCAATTTGATTACAATATTCACACCACAGCTAACTAAATATAGTTGTTGTGTGAACGAACAACCAACAACCAACAACAAAATAAAATAAAAGTCTGTAGTGTGAGATTCATAACACACAATAGAAATAAAATCTCTATTGTCTGAGTGAATCAACAGACAAGGGAGATAATTTCACTTTGGTTGTGTGTTACATATCTCAGACAACAAAGAATGAATTATATTTGTTATGTATTATTAATCTCAGTCAACAAAGAATGAGTTATATCTATTGTGTGTTGCATATCTTAGACAACAAGGAATGAGTAATATTTGTTGTGTGTTATTGATCTCAAACAACAAAGAATGAGTTATAGTTATTGTGTGTTATGAATCTCAGACAACAGCAAAAATTATCTTCTGTTGTCTGAATGGCCAAGGCATTCCTACGCATGCCATGGTTGGCACATGCTGCGCAGAATTTACACAACGGAAAAATAGCAATTCTGTTGAGCCAATTGCTGTCAGACAACGGTGTAATTACTGTTGTGTGATTTTTCAATCACACAACACTGACTTAGACAACGGTGGACTTGGTCATCAGACAACAGAAATCCACCGTTGTCTGATTAACTTTTTGTAGTAGTATTAATTATAATGAAAAGCTCTACTCTTAGAATTTGTGGCTTTGATACCACTGTTGGAATTTGGTGCAAAAGCGTTTGGTACGTAATAGTGGGTTAGAATAATGTGTTTATGAGCTAGAAGTTGGGAGAAGATGTTATTAGAACAACTATGTTAGGAAGATATGATTTGGAGGAGAAGAAAGGATCCAGGCTAAGGAATGAGAGAAATACTTTGAAACTCTTAATTGTATTGCTTCTTCTTCTTACTTTTATTGCTTGCTTGATTACATTACATACTGATAGACCATGATGGATCATTCTAAACCTTGCTAGATTTGTTCAATAGTTCTAGATCTTAGTTACAATTTCATGACCAATCCAGAACCTTACCACAATTACATGATAATTCTAGACAATTCCTACACTAACATAATCATTCTAGATCATATTTTAGATTATTAATGTGGGTAAGGCTATGGTACGTTAATATTTCTCATACATCAACTACTTTTACCACTTTGAAGACTTATTTTACCACTTGAGGACTCATGTGGTAACTAAGAAAGTTTACCCCTTTAAGGACTCATGTTACCACTTTGAGGACTAATATTACTATTTTGAGGATTCGTTTTACCACTTCAAGGCAATTGTATGCCTGTCATACGTTAATACATTGTAGAATTTCCCTATTCTGGCAACCCCTGGACTTTTCTTGATTGCTCTAGACTTCTCGAAATTGATGTAGACTATTTTAGATGTTTCAATGTGAGTTAACTTTCAACACTCCTCCTTGATGCACATTGATGATACACCGAGAAGTCTCATAGTAATTCAAGTCACGATCTTGGAAGTGCCTTGGAGAAGGTATTCACTCTCGTCTTCTTTTCCCATTGCGTTCCTTTGGTTTTTTTTTTCCCTTCATTGCAACTTCACAACTTTTAGGTTGTGGAGGATTGGAATCCTTCTTCATTTATTTGAATCGGTGAAGTCTTCGACTGCTTTGCTTGATGTGGTGGATTCCTCAGCTGCTTTTTCTTTAGGACAATATTTTTGTTCCCGATTTCTGATTTATGGCCATATATTGTTATTGAATTGGAAAATTTCTATGTTTCATCTTATTTTGAATATTTTCCTTCTTTTTCTATCCTATGTTTTGTGGAAGTCCCCATGAAATAATAGAGCATATCCATTTTCCATCATTTGTCCGTACACTTAGGAGATTATGCTCCAAGCTACAAACTAATAGAACATCATTAATATATGGACTAAATTCAGTTTGCCCCCTTAAACTTTGGGACAAACATCAGTTTGGTCCCTGATGTTTTTTTTTTTTAAATCTTGATGGTCCTTGCACTTTCAATTTCCATCACCAAGGTCCAAATTTCAAAATTGACACCAAAGATGATGTTAGAAGCTGACTTGGCACCGACATAAGGGCCCACATGAAGTGCAAAACAGACATTTCACAATCAAAAGATTTAAAAAAAAAAAATTAGGTTGGCTTCCATCTCTTTTCCTCTCTCCCTTCAAATTAACTTGACCTAAATCCCAATGTCGCCTCCAGTCTCCGCCGATCCCAATTCCGAAATACCCACCGATCCCCAATCCTCTATTAAGAATGTAAAAATGTAGAGCAAAATTGAAAGATGTTACACAAAGCTGGCATTGCAATCAGACCTTACCGGAAATTAGACCCCATCAAGAAGACGACTACGTCAAGTAACTGAGCATGTTCCTTAGCGCCTCCTTCTCCCTCTTCAGCCTCGCCGACGTGTCCTCCAACTCCAGCAAGGCCTGCTGCTCCCTCGACGTGCCTTCGAAACTGCTTCGGTGCAGGTCGTGGACGAGTCTGACGTCGTTCTTTTGCGAGTCGACAAATACCACCGAGCGAGTTGACTCATTGGTGAGGAGGAGGGAGACGGGTTGGAGATAGGAGGTGGTGGTGGTGGTGGAGGAGAAATCTGAAGAGGGTTTGAGTCGTTTCAGGTCTCTGGGGGAAGAATTGAACTGAGTTTGGCTGAAAATGGTTTTTCCAGGTATGGCTTTGAGGTCGTAATTGGAAGACGAGCAGTCCTCGAATTGGATTCGTGGTCTCAGAGATTTGCTCTTCGTGTTCATGGTTTGATTGGTAAAATCAATAGAGGTTAATCCGATCATGCATCGAGAAACACTTGGAAGTTATTCTTGTTGATGCTAGAGCCCTCGACAACATTGATTTTCTTGGTAACTATCTCCATCTCCATCTTTTTGTTGTTCTTGTATCTTTGATCTACCACTTTATGTTCTGCTGATAACTACTCTATATTAATTGTGGAAACACATAACACATGAAAAATGAATTCTAGGCTTCTGAAGGGTGCAAAACGGCAAGTCGTTCGCAGAGGTATGAGGGGCAAAACTGGCGAGTTTTGTGGTGGTGGTGGGTCCGTACTGGGATTCATAACCGGCGGTGGCTTTTGTCCTTGGTTCCCACTCTACTGTCTTTGCTCATGTTAAGAGAGTATGAATGAGTGAGTGCAAGAGTGAAGAGAGTGAAAGAGTGACTAAATTCTATGAAGAAGAAGAAGCGAAGCAATGGAAATTGGAAGGAGTAGTACTGTTTGTTTACAACGGGGTAATTTGGACATTTCGTCCAAATTAAGGGTCAACAGCTGAAAAGTAGGGCCCTTATGTCGGTGCCAAGCCAGCTTCTGACTTCATCTTAGGTGTCAAATTTGAAATTTGGTCCTTAGTGATGGAAATTGAAAGTACAGGGACCATCATGATTAAAAAAAAACATCAAGGACCAAACTGATGTTTGCCCCAAAGTTGGAGGGGGCAAACTGAATTTAGTCCTTAATATATTTAGTTCCTAAATTTGTTGGATGCAGATCATACATTTTCCTTTTGTCTCGACCATTTTTCCGTTTCCCAATTTCACTTGAAACTTTTTCGAAGTATCCAGATTGGAGAAGATGGTTTCTCTCCTGATATGTGGTTGTTGCAGCCATTGTTGACGTGCCACTTCTTCTTTTCTCAGTGAGCTATACTCCAGAACAAAATGGAGTCTTCAAAAGAAAAAATAGAAATGCAAAGTGATGCGGATGAAATAGCCTCACAATTTAACCCTGTAAAATGTAGTTGTCAGTATAGGATAATCAGGGATGGTTCAGTCCGGGGATTGTAGGGTACAACTACACAAAAATGTCAATTAACAAATAAAAGAATAAAATGAGGGTTTTGAAATTTGGTTCCTAATCTACTTAAAATAAAAACAAAACAAATAAAACTATCTACAATGATCGACTTCCTAACCTAGACCACAACCACTCGAAAATTAGTAAGTGTAAAAACAGAAAATTCATTTCAACATGCTACAAAAATGTGCCCATCTTAAATGCCTGGATAAGAGTCCAAATGAAAAGTTGTCACGGTCCAATCCATTTATCTGATTCATTCTAATGTGGGCTTGGATCAGAAAAGTCTTTACCAAGCCCAATACTACTAATTTTCAAAAACTCTTAGCGTAATTCTCTTAACTAGTAGTATTATCTAACCATTGAATCAAATCACACGTGCAAATTAACCATTACACATAGAATTTAACACGTAATTTTCAGACTCGTTTAACCATTGAAACATGGTTTTTACCACTTTTTAGAACTAATTGCTACTTATTTAACTTAGAGCCTTAACAAATAACAATTACTCTTGGCAAATTAAGAAAACACACAAGAACACTTAGCGTAATTCTAGCATGCAAACTTATTAACCTAACTCTGAAAATTACCTAAACATGTAAAAGGGCATCAAATAATTCTCGAAATTAACTCAATAATAAACTGAAAATATCAAAAATATTAATAAGAATATTCTGAAAATTTCATGTCTCCAATTGCACAACTCACAAATCCAAACACACAAAACCGAAACAAAAATTGTAAGTAGAGTCATAGTTACACTTTGAAGCGTTTTCCTTAGCGGCTTGGCAACAACATGATGAACTTGTCTCTGCTATGGTGGTGGAGCGTCCTTGACTTAGCGCCTAAGAGCTTCGTAGATTGATGGATGGATGGTGGTCACAGTCTTGTAGGTGATGGAAGTTTGAGAAGTGAATTGGGCAGAGTTATGGAATAGTTTTTGGTCAGGAAGTGATAGGCCAAGAAGTGATACTCTTGGTGTGAAGAATGGCTGCTATTTATAGAGGGATCCTCCTCTCTTGTGATGCAATCATGGCCAATCATCTAGAGGTGATTTCTCCTCCAAATTTCCTTGATTTTCGCATGATAGAGTCTTGAATTTTCTGATATCTTTTTCCCTAAAATGCCCATTCTCTTTCTCTTAAATAGTAACCAGATACATCTCTTATTCCTCTCCTTTGAATTGAACTAACTTCTTCTTCCAAGAATTGTGCACATAATGAACTCCTATAATCAAGAAAAATCAGAATTTAATTAGAGTTATAATCAATAGGAAATAAGATAATTAGGATAAATATTGAATGAAAACTCCCATTTTTATCTCCACGAAATAAGAATAATTTATGTGAATGAAAATTCCTTGATTTCCTCCTTATTTTTGTGCTTTATCTTATCCTTAATGTTTCCTTGATTTCATCACTCAAGAGTTCTTAATGGGATGAACTCTCATTAAAACAAGAAAATCAGAAATAGAAAAGTTCAAATGAAGAAAGTTTCCCTAAAACAAAATAGGAAATATTTCCTAAAACGAAAGAGGAAAGTTTCTAAAATGACTCATCCTTCATTTATGCTCATTTCTACTATTTTTTTACCTCTTTTCACCATTTCCGACCTTGAAGTACCTAAAAATAGAAACTATGTTATAATTTGTAATTTTAAGAGAATAACTTAACCAAATGTGGGAAAATATATATAAAAAACGTCACACTTTGTGCTCTTATTAAATTCCCCCACACTTAGCTTTTGCTAGTCCCTTAGCAGAATCAAAACGAAAGACTCAACCAAACCAAACAAATCACTACTAGACTCTGCACAAGTGACACACACATACTATATTGCCCTTAACATTTGTCTCATAAGCCTTACTCTCATGGCATCAAAATTAGCACTTAATCAAGAATCAATATTTAGATATTCGAGAGTTAATTGAAGCATATAATCCACATATAAATAAGTAGGACTTGGTTGTAACAATGGTGATGGGTGGAGCTCAGCATGTTTCAGACAAGTATGATTCATATCCTCACAAGGTATATCCACTCTTTATTTACTCAGATCAAAGCAATGCTTAAAAGCTTATAATCACTCAATTATATGTGAGAAAAAATATTTGGAGTCAATCAAATAGCTCACATATATAAGAAACGAAAAGCACTTTGTGAATATAATTTTTTCAAGATCTCATGAAAGATATTAACTACTTGCACAAATGGACCCAAGCCATAGGTTCAACTCTTACAACTCATCTCCACAAATCAAAGGTTGTCCCATCTTAAGGATAAAAAAGGTCTTATAAAGGGTTGTAATGGGGCCAAGGCTCAAGGTTTTAAGAAACAAAGGGTAAGGAATGACAAAGTATCCTAAAAACCGAGCAAAGCATTTACAATTCACCTTATGTCTCCATATTAAGGGTCGTCATATTTTATTTTGTTCGGCCCAACCATCATTTTCAACTCCTTGCATCATTGTGAGTGTACATACTGGGGAGTCTCAACTAAGTTTAGCATTAGCCCCTGAGCCGCATCGGTACTCCCAGGTACTACGCTATAGGCCGGGTTCACGCCCCACCATGGCGGGTCTCAAATGGGAGGCCACCCTGGGCAAGGCCAGCACAGCCCATCTATTTACACCACAAGAGGACTGATATGGCCTCAGAAGAACCTGTGTCCCACATCGAGGATAGGGGAGACTCCCTTCCCATGCTTGAGTATAAAAACATTAGCACAACCACCTTTTACAGGTAATAACTCATATATACACAATTGAATCTCCATACATCTATTAGTTTCTCACTTAGACATCGGAGAGGTATAAACCGTCCGGAACAGTTTATCCCTCTAACGCTGTGTTCTTGATACAGGATTTAGGAGTTGATCGGTACCCCAGACAGTATAGCATTCTGTGTGAGGTACCCGGAGAAAGCCACCAGAAACATTGGCACGCCAGATAGGGGTACCGGACATGAATGAGCCAGAAGTGACAGGAGAGGGGAGAAGTGTCGCCCGGGCACTGATATTCTCTCCGGGAACTTCGTCAGCAGAGGCGCCAGCTGTTCAGGGGGAAATCCATGGTCTCGGATCCTTGGACCCGATAATCCCGGATCAGGTGACTCCGGTATCGGAATTGGAATCTATGCGAGCTGAGATCGCAGCCTTCAGGGAGCAGTCCAGAATCGATCGGGAACAACGGAGTACCGATAGGGAAACAAACCGCCTCACGCAACAGAGAATGCAGGATTTGGAAGATGAAAACACGGCGCTAGCCCGAGCACTAGACAGGAGGCACCAGCACAACAAGGCACTCACTCAGGCCCTGGCTAGAGCATCCTAGCTAGCAGGCATGAACGCTGCCCCGATAACAGGAGACACCAGCACCGCACCGGCACCTCCTACGGAGGGCAGTCAGAGGTTAATCCAGGTACCGGTAGACTTATTCCCGGAAAGCTTGAGGCATCTACCACCACCACCGTTACCACAGCCAGTTCACA